>OY856410.1:722200105-722475105 GCA_963693085.1 Alisma plantago-aquatica
GTTGATACAAATGCTAAATGTTTTCCTTTTTAATGAAATTTTCAGATGGCTCACCATGATGAGAATGATGTCCATGATGAGCATGAAATCCATGATGAGCATGCTGTCCATGACGAGCATGGCGAGGATACCAACGTAAGTTCTAAAAACATATCCCGTATTTTTATAAAATTCATTATCTTCTAGTTATGTCATATATCTTGTATTTCTATATTGGCTTAATTCGGTGTGTTTATTTTTGTCAAATTTTAGGTTGATGATGCACAGGTACCCACTGAAGCAATTGAGCAACTTGATGCGCAGCAACAAAAACTTAACAAGAAAAGGGGTATCACTCTGTTGAAAAAGTTACTTGCGCTGAGTGGCAGTGGATGCAAATTGGTTGTGGAGTTTGATAATAGAGGGAATGCAACTGGAGTGAACCGCAATAATTTTATAAACTATCTTGGGGTTGTCACTCGAAGCCATTGTGGTGTTAAGTATGATAATTGGCATAAAGTTCCTCAGGAAAAGAAAGACTTGATATGGAAAGATTTATGCATGAGTTATTATTATTTGCAATTCTATTTTGTAGATTACAAATTCTATTATTTGCAATTATATTTTTGGTACTAGTTAATAACATTTCTATTTTACAGAATCTGTTTGCATTGGATGAGATGTTGCATCGTAAAAGTGTGATGCAACGCGCTGGAAAGATGCTTAGGAATTACAGGACAAATCTGAACAGAGAATACATAAGACAGGGTGATAAGAAGAAGAAGTCAGCCCTTGAACAATGGAACTTCTTGGACAAAGAAGATTGGGACAATTTTGTTGCTTTAAGAAAATCAGAAGAATTCAAGGTATTAGGCATGACTCTCATTTTAATTAATATACATTGTATTCACCTATTCAAGATTAACATTTAGTGCTACTAACCTAATTATAAATGTGCATACTAACTAGGCCCTCAGTGACGCAAAAAAAGCAAAGCGTGCACTGAATGTACATGACCATACTATGGGTCCAAAAGGCTATGCAAGCATTCGCCAAAGACTACAGGCGGAGTCTGCGGCTACTCAGGAGTCAGCGGGTACTCAGGAGTCTGCGGCCACACCCTTGCCTCGCCATGATATCTGGATAGCTGGCAGGCAAAACAAGAAGGGTGAAGTAAAGAAGCCCGAAACTGCTGAGGCGGCTGCAAGTATGGTAAAATACAACTCTTAAAGCAATCATTTGAATATTGATTATTTTTGGTGTTAACTTACCAATTTTTATTTATGGTGATTAGCGGGAGCTGCACGAGCAGAGCAAACAAGGCACGTTTATCCCTCAGGGCACAAGGGATGAATTGACAGTTGCTCTGGGTAACCCAGAGCATCCTAGACGTGTTAGAGGTGCCGGCGCTGGTGTGGGCATCAAAGCATTCTTTGGGCCATCCCAGCGCAAACCCAGAGCGGGACTTTCTCAAGAAGAGGTAACATATTCTATTTTTAGAATGTTACTGCAAAAGGAAATTCATTAATAAAAAGCTAATATTTGTTTTATCCATGTATAGGAGAATAAGAGAGTCGAGGATATAGTTGCTAAGAAGCTCAACGATGTACTTGCTGAGAAGGTCAAGGAAGAATTGCTGCGGTGGCAGGCATCTCAGGCTTCCAATCAGCCTATGCCGACCCACTCTTCTCCTGGTGCACAGACTGCAAGTAATCCTAGAGACCCATCGCCTAACACGTATGTTGTAAGTATTTTTTATGACATTGTAGCTAGTCTTTTCAAGATGATATGTTTTCAAGATGATATGTATATATGTATAACATTCTTTACGTAAATTTGTAGGCATTGAAGCCATGCCGCTTAAGAATGAACAACTATGTTGTTGCAGAGGCGCAAGCTTACCAGTCCCTTCCTGGGGCAACGTTTCATGGGAGTCCAATGCCGCAGGACTACATTCGTGTGGGCCCGATACATGTATTACCCGATTGGAGGGAAGTTGAGTTGCCATATGCCCACCCAGATATTGATAAACTTGGTGAGGCAGAAGGCGGGGTCATATTGTGGCCCAAAGCAGATGTCATCTACACAAGTGAAATTGTAAGATAAATTTACATTGATTTAGACTGTTAATGTGTATATATGATGTGAACTGATTTGAAATTATATATACAGGTTAAAAAGAAGACACCAGGAGCACCTAGGCCTCCACCTCCAGTTCCCGCATTACCAACTTGGGTTCCAACTGACCTACAATACCCGTTAGGTCCTGCTTGTAGGGGAATGGCATGTTGGCTACGGGCACATAATATACTTTGCCCTATAATTGTTTCTTTAGATGCAGATTATGCAGGTCAATCATACGACAGCTCTTTATTTATACAAGATATTATTGAGCTGTTTATATATGAATGGTTGAATACATCAATGATAGAGACATGGATAAGGTGAGATCTTGTTTATACATCCATATACCTTGTGTAAGATTCGGTGATCTAGTTTGTTATATATTAATGCATACGTCTATATGTTTTGCAGCTACTTAATCGAAGATCATTGCAAACAATTTGCATATGATCATGTGGGATTTTTGATTCCATCATTGATTAGTATGGTAGCTAAAGACCCTGATAGCGTTCAAAAATACTGTATAGATGCTTTTACAATTTTTGGTCATAAAATGAAGACGATAATAATAGCTCCATATATGTCAAGTAAGTTTGCTTTATTTATAATTTGGACTTAAGAAAATACCATTATTATTTTGCATTTTGAGTTATTAATTGTTAACTTTTTACCTCTAGTGGTAGACATTGGGAGTTACTAGTTATTGTCCCCGGGACGTTCACTGTTTATTATCTAGATCCCGCAGGAAGTACATTAAACACTAGAATTGGACACGTAATGAGAATGCCATTATTCTGGTGAGAAATATTTCATTTTTTATATCTGTTAACATCTTTTATTACATTATTATTTACTTATGCAACTTAGTGTGTTATATTAACATGTAGGGGTTTAGATGCATTTAAAAATGCTGGAGGAAGAGTCCCAAGGAAAAAGAACCAGCCATTGTCTTTTCAAAACGTAAAAGTAAGTTCCCGACTCCCCGACTCCAATGTATATATTATTGATGTGAATTGTGCTTAGTTGTATTATTTTGTATGTTTCAATTTATAGTGCGCTACACAAAACAATGGTTGGGCATGCGCATACTATGTGATGCGATTTATGCAGATGATTATCAAACATGCCGCATTGGACATCGATACCATACATGAGGTATTATATATAGTCTCATTAGTTAGTATGAAATATATCAATCTTATTTTTATATTATTACTTATATATACATCATTAACTTTGCAGGTGTTTAAAACTGACCACACTATAGGCAAACGCTTAAAAAATGTACATACTCCATATACGAGGGAAGCATTAGATGAAGTAAGAGAAGAATGGACAATAGTTGTACAAACAGTGGCAACTGTAAGATATAATTGGGATGCTGATAGTGATGATGAATGATACTTTGTAAATGAATGTTTCTGAATGTTAAAACATGTATTTGAATGATTCTATATGTGTGAACGTGACAATTGAATTGATGTCTGAATGTATCTACTTGTGTGAATCTTTTTATGTTAATTTTGTAGGTTTGTGGCCTGTTTGTAGGCTGATATCAATGGATGTCGTAAACCTGCAGTTCAGAAAACTGAACTGCAGGTTCTCATCCTGCTGACCAGCCACAGCAGGCCTGCAAACAGATTTTTAAAAAAAAAATAAAAGATATAGGCGTCGGTTATTTACAGATAACCATCAGCAAAGACATACAACGTCGGTTTTTAGTTGAACGCCGATGCCAAAAGGGTTCGCGCCACAGAAAAACGGCAGTCATCTAGGACACCTTTCTGCGTCGGTCATTTAGTATATAACCGACGCAGAAAGGGTCCTAGATGACGCCGTTTTCTGTGGCGTGAACCCTTTTGGCGTCGGAGTTCAACTAAATAACCGACGCTTCGATGTTAATAGGCGTCGGTTTTTTAACCGACGCTGATGTGGTCGACCTTTTAGCGGCGCCCACATAGGCGTCGGCCAGAAACCGACGCCAAAGGGGGTTAAACAACCGACACTAAAGGGCACTTCTGTAGTAGTGACATTCTCTAATCACCTTAATATTTAGAAAATCAATATTGTTGAAACTGTCACTGGCATTGTGTGCAGAAAGCAACATGCCATGTCCAGACCAGACAAGCTTTGTCTAATTTCAGACACGTCGTGTCAGTTCAAAACTTGGATTCAGAACTCCCTAATTGTAGTAACACGTCGTGCCAAAATTCTGACATATCGTGTCGCAGTCCAGAAATTGTATCCAAAATTCCCTGAATTACAACAACACATCATGTTTATCAAACAACATGTCATGTTTATCAAACAACACATTGTGTCATCATCTATCGAGTCAGTTCTGTTATAGGTATCGCATCGGACACGCTGTGTTGGACATTTAACACGCCATGTCTCCTATAGATTTGTCTCAAACATGAATGTAACTGCCTCACACTTATATATACAACCTCAAGCCATCTTGGGACATTCATCACAGAATATTTTTGACCTTCTGGAGCGGAACTCAAGCAAAGGAGATCTAGGATGAGTTGGAGGCAATCTAAGGGAAAAAAATTGATTTCTCAGGAGGAAAAATTCTTCTTCTTCCTTCTCCAATAATTGCAGCAGAGATCTCTGTCATTCTCTTCTATCCTCTCTGAAGTGAAGAATTCTGGAGTGTTTCCAGTAACAAGGATGGATTTGTGACTCCTTGATTTGATACTTAATTGTTTCCTACTTCTTCCACAGACATCTAAATTTACTTTCTTCTTTTATGATGTCTAGCATTGCTTTCTACTACTCGTATATACTTTCTATATCCATGGACAAGTAGATATTCTTTTCTTAAGTATGAGAGAGTAACTCCCATGTCACATTTTGTATAATAATGAACTTTCTTACTTAATGTTGATTTAAAGACTATTTTATGGATGCATCAGTGTTTATTTCACATATATGATTGATTGGCAATCTTATTTGTATGTCTTATGCTTCTTGTACATAGTGGAAATATGTATATTTAACTAAGGAGATGTGTTCTTTAGCTTCATTTCCTTGAGCACATGAGTGTCTTGAAAGTGAAGGGGATTCCAAGGTTTTTGATGGTTCTATTCCATGTATATACAGGATGATGCTATATAAGGGTAGGATCTTTGTACACAAAAGGGAGGGTGTAGAATTCAAACCTTCCTTTGTGATTTCACTACTTGTGAATTTGTTTTTATTTCAAGGCATGATATGATAGTCAAACCCTATCCTCAAGAATTCTAATTCTAATTTCATCCTTAATACAAGTGGTCTCTATTTTAGTTTTTTTTCTTCTAAATTGCTTAGTTAATATAAAAAAACCTCTCTTGCTAAAATGATCTTGATTGTTAAAGTTCATCACTCTTGTGTCTAACAATACCTTACTCCTTAGAAGACCTCGATAATACTACACACACCTGTTTACTTGCGGGGTAGTGCTTGAGTTTATAAATTTAAGACTTGTGCACACAACTATCAACAAGCTATTTTGTTCAACCCCTCCCTTTGATCTCTCTTATAACTTGCTACTTCTCATTTTTCTACTGCCAAATCTTCAAGAACAACATGATAGTTGTTAGTTAGCATCTGATCAGTGTAGGTCTCTCCTTTTATGGTGCCTTCAGAAATACGATGGTGATATACAAATTAAATTTTTAGTATATATTATGCTTATAACACATCATACTACGTAATGTGGGTCTGCTCGTTCTAAGCTTACGATGAATTTATGTCTACATATCTATCTCATAATGTAACAACAACTATATATGAAGCTTGATTGCATCCTTAAATCCATTTGCTAGCCCTTTGGAATCCATCTTGATGTTGACCAACTAGAGGAGTTTCACTATCTCTACATGGATGCTTAATTGAATGACATTAACTTGTGCAATGTTGGCTAGTTTTTGTTTACCTTGAGAGTAGATATACCAAGGAAACATATTTCCACACATTTTTCTTACGACAACTATAACTTTGATAGAGAGAGTACCCATAATTGACTCCCTCTATTTCATACATAGACACCCACAAAAGCACACACACACACAGACTCCACATGCAAATTACACCATAAGATTTGGTGACTGACTTGTTTTCTTATAGACTATTTTGATGTAGTAAGAAGGACTCCACATTGCCACAAAAAGGGTGTTAACTTTACCCTCCTTATCGATTCAACAAAAATTAGCAGATTTTGTCAAATATGGATCCTCAATAAAGGGTGTTAATTTTACCCTCCTTACAAATGAAATATTTGAGGATCCATATTTCTAGACTTATGTAAGGAAATGAAAAACTATATCAAATCAAAGCTCAATAGAAAAGTAAGATTAGAAATTACTAAATTTCTCCAAAAAAAAAGCAGCAACATAATTCTGCATCAAACAGAATAGTTTAAAAAAGCAAAATAATTGTTATTTGTGAAAATATAGTTCACCTACAATGATTATGGCGATGTGGAAGCACAAAAAGTCATGTTTGATAGTAATTTACATTATTTTTAGCTTTAGATATTAATGCACTTAATTTATTTTCCACGTGCCCATGGAGGGTCTCATCAGATCCCTCATCCATGAGGATGAATTACCCTCTCTTCTAGTGAGGATTCTCACCCTCTATACTCATTCTAGTGTCTAATTAATGAATAAGGAGATTGAGAGAAATTTCTTGGAACCTAAGATCATGATTGAACATTGTGTTTCTAAGGTGGAACTCTAATTCTCACTATGGATGGTCGAAAGGCTTTTAATATATTGGAATAGCAACTTTGTTGTTTGAAAGACAAAATTTAGTGTAATTTTAATATATCAAAGTAACCTCATTATTATCATGATTTTCACTAGAAAGATCATGAGGTTATTGTTGAATAATGTTGTAATGCTTTAAATAACAACTTCACATTATTGAAACAAGTGGATACAAGTTTTCTTCTTATAATAATTGATACTTTGAGGTTTCCATGTCAGTGAAATCTCAGCAAGAATCACAAAACATTGAACCTTGAACAATATTTTTGTTGACCATCTTATCTTGGTTCTTGAGACATCTTTCCTTATTTACTATGTCATTATTTGGAAAATACTGAAGCAATTTTTATCATAAATTCCTTATCAAATATTTGGGAACATGGATCTTTCACTCTTTTAAGTCATTTTTTTATATAGGTCATTACACTAAAGATTTTCATGATTATAGAGGAATAGAAAAGCTAAGGACATCTAAATACAATATATGATCCAATATTTATTTGGTGTTAATAATTTATAATTCAAATTCTCTTAAAGTAGTATGTTCCTAGGCCTGAATCATCTTTCTAACTTTATCATTAACACTTATAGAGTTTGTGGTAGTTTAGATTAATATTTATTTCAATTTTCATCTAAATTCACCTAGAATAACTTATTATGATGCATATTTTCACTAGTTTTGTAGTTACATGGTATAGTGTCAATGACTAGATAGATGCACTGTTTATACTTGTTTATATATATTTGTATATTTGAACGAGACCGAGCGATAGAATTAGTATCATTGAAATTATACCAAAATATAGATAACATTCAACTTACATGGATGTAATCATGCCCTTGTTTATAACAATAGAATTCTATTCCAAACAACTTTTGTTGGTGTCAATATACGACTTATTTGAAAAAAGAATTTGTATGCAATGTTCTATTTAAAAATATATAAGATGGAATTGTCGAATAATAAATGAAATAATTAATTAAACATAAATAGGATGCAAGCATAGAGATTGATTTCCAAAAAATTAAAACTATAGAAATCCTGTAGAGAATCTCTAGTGACATCATATTCAGTAAGCATCAACCATTGTAGTTTTGTTGTGGATATAGCTTCTTTTAGTTGGGAATGATCATAATCACCCTGCCATCTTTAGTGAAAAATAGAGAAAATAAATCGATTACACATAATAAGTAACAGAAAGTCTAAGGGAATAAGTATGTTAAGTAAAGATTATTTGAAATCATGTAATGCTATTTATGCTTAAATAAATAAGGAAAAAAGTAAAGATTTTATATAAGACATATTTTATCTACACAAAGTGTATGTAACATTCTACTAGAAGATGCTAGTACAAAATATAAATGAAACAAAGATAATTTTATCACATTAGTTAACGAACAAAACATCAAACATAAAACCAAAAATTATAATTCATGTCATGTATCATTTCCACATGAAGAAAAAGTAGCATAGGAATGAGGTTTTCCCATAACCGATCTTTGCTTATTCATAAGAATGTGAACTTTTAATAGAATTAGATGCTTAGGTGGACCTCATGAGCTTGGAATAGACTCTTACAAACATTTTTGACTAATTCGATAGTTATGAAACATCTACATGATAAAATATGAATTAAGTAATTATAGTTATGAATAGACTCTTAATTATTTTTGACCAAAAGTAATTATAAAATACAAATCATCTAAAATCTACATGATGATACTATGTATATTCAAAGGATCACGTTTATTAACAAAGATATCTATAGAGAGACAAAATTTGGAATTAGAATTCCCTAATTTTCTATTCTATGTCTAGCATGGCTATTTAAACTCCCATGCTTATATGAAGAATTACTTGGCCACCATAGTCCTATCCAAGAGGAAAAAAAGTGTTATTTTACATCAATGTAGAAGTTCAACATGATATCAAGAGAAGTTGATTCTTGGTAATCACTACGACCAAGTAACTTTCACTTTGAGACAAGGAACATTTTAAAAAAAAAAAAAAAAGAAGAGAAAGATGTAATAGTGACTAGGATTCGTTTGGCGAGGTGTTGCTATCAAATGTATGATTTTGTATTACTTTTTATTAATCTATTTATTAAATAGAATAATATATATATAGAAGTTCAGCATGATATCAAGAGAAGTTGATTCTTGGTAATCACTACGACCAAGTAACTTTCATTTTGGGACAAGGAATAATTTGAGACAAAAAAAGAAGAGAAAGATGTAATAGTGACTAGGATTCGTTTTGTGGGGTGTTGCTATCAAATAGATGATTTTGTATTACTTTGTATTAATCTATTTATTAACTACAATATAATATTATATATATATATATATATATATATATTGTGGATATCTAATTCCTACAAATTTTAGAATGACATTCACTAATAATTATTGGTTTTCAAGAATATATTGTATACACAACACTACAAATATTTCAATGAACTTTGAAAATAAAGGTATTACTTATGGACCAAAATTTATGTAGAATTCTCCCTTCAAATTTACTACAGAAAGTGTTCACCTTAAGAAATAGTGCATGAGTGATCTACAACATCCTTTTATTTCTCATAATGAAGTTACAGGATAAGAGCTTATTAATATAAGTATATATATCGTTTTAATATGAAATTTATAATTTTAAGGAATCCTATTATTTTCTGTGCAATTTTTATTGTTATTTAGTTTCATGAAAATCTTATGAAGAATAATGTGTAAACCCTTTGGATGGTTATGATTCCACCACAAAAGGCACATCACTACCACCATTGAATGTTTAAGAGCATCCTTTTTTAGGTCAACTTCACTTCATAGACTATTGCACTACAATTGCCATTATTAGTAGTAGTGCATAAAAAATGGAATCATTATAGGATATAGAGAGATGAGTAACAAAAAGGGAAACTCATGGATGACATAGGTCCATGGTTTCAAAGACCATCAATCCAGGATATATGGATGTTTGGGTCACCATAGTTCCCCTAGGATGTTTCACATTAATGGATGTGCCCCAAGCACTTCCCTTTTCATTTTTCTCAATGAATTAAAATGGTGTTAACTCTAATTCACTGACTTGTCAAATTAGGCACCTTATTTGTTATCTGTGATTTGTATGTCAAGTTCTACTAAGGATGAAAATTTATATCTTATGTTTCCTATGTAATTTCTTATTCTTAGTATTATTGACATACATCAGCTTACACACCCCCCATATTGATGATTTTAATAAATATTTTAAGTCTCAACAAGAAAATATATATTTCTTATGGTATAAACATATAAATAATAATTTGATTTGACTGTATAGGTGTGTATTTGTATAGTCAAATCCAAGTTGGCTACGAAATAACATGTTTTAAGAACCATGGGAAAAATTCATCAATCTACAATTATATTGTCTTGTTCTTTGGTCTAGTATTGGATATAAACTTCAACCAACTAAATTGTTTCTTCACCCACCATGAGACATTGCTATCATTTTTTAGAAGTATGTTATCTCCCAAAGGTTGTCTTTGTTACTTTTTTGAAGGAGATGTGGAGAAATTACATTAAACTCTGGATCAAGGTTGAACGAAATATGTGGGCAGAAAGCACTAGTATAAGATGTGTGGTTGTCACTAACAATAATTGGTAGACATTTTATATATTATAAGTGCAACTTTTATTGTCCGAAGGGAATTCAAGGGTGATTTTTTAATCTATAAAAAAACATAATTTATAGAAGTTTGTATTGAAAGGTCAAGATAGACACCAATACTAGTGTCATCAAGGATTCAAAAACAAATTATTTATTGAAATAAATGAATAGAGGAAAATTATATTCAAATTTTGAGTGATTTGATGTGGGACAAATCATTCATAAATCACAAAATATATATCTATTCACTGTCTCTTTATGGCTTTCTGGACCTCTTTCCTTATTTTCCCTTATTTCCAATGATGATTCATGTTTTAATTAAAACATTCAATGATATGTCTTACTATTCTTCCTAATATTAGATGTGGGGGATGAAAGAATTAATTGTTTGGTGCCTTTTTTTACTTCATGTAGTAAACTATATAAACCATGTTAATTAATAACTACCTTCAAGTAATACCTTATGCATGTATCATGTTTCTAAATTTATCAAAAATCATTTATTAGAGTGCATTGTTCATAATATGGTATAATTATTTTAGATTACAAATATGAAAGACAACTAATATGGGATTTGTCACTAAATTATATATTTTGGAGGTAAAGGAACATAAGTTTCTTGCATATTTCTCTAGATATATATTGACTTCAAAAATGCCATGCAATTTTCTTGGGATCATTATATTCATCTTTAAATACATCACCCCCACGAGAACATATTTTCTACATGCTCAAACCACGTTGTTGTTGCTAAGGACATCAATTTGTAGAGAGAATTAGATGTTAGTATATTGATAATTTTTTAAAGAAACATGACATAATACTCTAAAAGATAAGGAAAATGACATATTGTTTGATGATTGAAAATAAATATGATATATAGACAAATAATAATTCATCAAAAATTAAATTATAAAAAATAGACAAGAAATAAATTTGGAGCCATATAAAAGTACTACAAATGAGAATTTTTAAAATCATTTAGAGAATAAGTAGGTTCTTGTAACATGTAGGACTTTATTTTTGGGTGGAATGGACTTACATGATCTAGGAATGACCATAATCACTAAAGCTTCATTTTAAAAGGTCGACAAAATAACTAATAATATATAGTACATGAATAAAATTATAAAATAAAAATATGTCATGTGATGTATATCTACACTGCAAAATTATGTAACGCATGTACCTTTTAAAGTCTACCATCCTCTGTGAGTATATCCATATAACTAAGATATTTTTCCACATTAACTATTTAATGATGTAATTAATATAATACCCAAATGTATTGGGAATGCCAAGTAACATGTCAATATGAATAAGTGTCAACTTAGCATGGAGATCAAATTATCATCTATATTGTTCATAATATTTTGAAGGTGAATGGTCAAGATTACAAGTATTTCAATTGATATTATCAGCTTAATAGATCCTTATAAAGAATTTTGCAAAAAATGGTTGTATGACTTTTCATGTACGTACATAAGATAAATTTTTAGATTTAAAGGAGCAAAACATAGCATAAATAATTTCATGAAAAGGCATTCTGTTGAAAACAAATTTTGTTAATTTTGTATGTGTCTATTATGACTTGCTAAGTTCTCCTTTATATAGGAAGTAAAAGTTGATCATCATATTCATATTCCATTTTAAACCAACATTTTATGAAACAAATATTTTGAAGATAAAAATTAGATGAAGTGAAGTGATGTCTTGGAAACCAGTAGACAAATTAATATAGCTTTTAGGACAATGAATTTTGAAAATCAAACAATGAATTCAATGAGTCAATAATTAATACATTTCATTAAGTTTTTGTATTTTGTTGTTCATGAGTTTTATTTCCTTTACTCTTTCCCTTGCTAATAAATGACATGTTTTAAATGACATATATAAATAAGAGTGGTCAAATATATATATATATATATATATATATATATATATATATATTTGTGTGTGTGATTGTGTTTGTATCTGTATGTGAATATCTATATGTATATAAATCTATGTATTTTTAGGGTAATATATATGTATATATATATATATATATATATATATATATATCGGAATTAGATAAATTTATTCCAAAACCCTCAAGCCAAATAGCTCTTGGGACCAAGATACATTGTAGTCCTACACTACAATACTCAACACAGATACATGAAAAGCCTATGCTATCATTCTATTACAAAGAATTTTATAGATTTTGCTCGCCAGATCCGCCTCATTCCTCTTCCTATCATTGTGTCTTCTGTTGTTCCTCTCCTTTCATACATGAAAGTGTACAGCTGAAAGCAACACCATCTACTTCTTTGGTAAACCCTGAATCATATCTTTAGTTTCTTTCAGTTTCTGTCTTCTCAGCCCCATTTTGGAATGGAGGAGCTCCCACACTGTCTTCATATACCTGCATTCCCCGAAGACATGTCTGATGGACTCCGATTCATCTTCACAGAGATAACATTCAGTGTTTGTACCAGGGTACCATCTCTCTATCTTGTCTAGGGTAGGCAAAAAGTTATGAACGACCCTATAGAGACTCATCTCCCATTTGGGAATACCATCATCAGTCCATATGTTTTTAGAGATATTCTCATCATACCTCGATTGAATAAGCTCCCATATCCTTTCTTGCTTCTCCTGTAAGCTCCAGGAGCTTCTATTGTCATTCAAGCTCTTGATTTCCTGCCAAACTTCAGTCATGCGATTGATAACTCTCGAGAAACCTTCCGTGGTTTTGGGTTTAAAGTCCAGGCCTTTGGGGTATCTCATCCTCTTCCAATTTTCCCATAGAGAGTCATTTTGTAGATACTTGAAGATTCTTTTAGCTGTGCCCCAGATTGCTATCACTCTGGGAGATTTCAGTCCTACTCCTCCTTCTTCCTTGCAACGCGCCAACCTGCTATATTTCATGGGGTGATTATTGCTTGCCCAGACAAAATTGGATATCGTCATCTCCAATCTGTCCAGTACTGCAGAGGGAATTTCCCCTTGTTGTACCTAGAAAATCAAAAGGCCTTCGATCACCGACCTGGTGAGAGTAATCCGACCTTCCATGGAAGTCTTCCTCAGAGGCCATCCGCTGATCATCTCGTCCAGCTTGTTCGAGCACTCAGTGAAGTTGCTAACCTTTAGATTACCCCCTGCCCAGGGGAATCCGAGGTATCTTGTGGGAAGATTGCTAGTTGTGATACCCATTGCTTCCTTTACATTTTCTTTGATCCCCTGACAATTTGTGGAGATAAACAGTTCAGTCTTCTGTATATTTGTTTGTAGCCCCTTCTCCTCTCCAAACTGAATAAGGAGTTGTCTCAGTTGAGCCATGTACCCAGGTTTAGCTTCAAGGAATACTAACACATCATCCGCAAATATGAGATGACTCATCACTTTCGTGCCATGAACTGTGTAGGTGGCTATCTCCTTCTTCCTTTCCCTTCACTCCATCAACCTGGTAAAGTACTCCATCACTACTGTGAAGAGAAATGGTGAGAGGGGGTCGCCCTGGCTCAAGCCATTCCCTCCCTTGAAGATGCCCCATGGTGATCCATTTATCAATACATAATAGCTTGTCATTGTGACGCATTGCTTCATAAGATCTATCCACTTCTGATTGAATCCCATCCTAGACATGATCCACCACAACGTATTCCAGTTAACACTGTCGTAGGCCTTTGATACATCAAGCTTCAGACAAGCTTTCTTGTGGCCTCTCATCACGTTAAAATCAAGCATGAATTCACATGCTAAAAGAGCATAATCGCTGATGCTGCGACCAGCAATGAATGCACCCTGGTTCTCAGATACAATGAGGGGTAACACCATCTTCAGTCGCTCCGCCAATAACTTAGCTATGACCTTGTATTGCACATTACACACACAATCGGTCTGAAGTCCGCCAGGGAAGATGTCTTCTTCTTCTTAGGTATAAGAACTAGAAAGACATGGTTTACCTATTCAGGATACACCCTCCATCCATGAACCACCTTATAGATACACATAGTTCCTCCTTAATCAGCTCTTATGCTTCTCTGTAGAAGTAAGAATTGAAACCATCGGGCCCTGGTGATTTGTCAGTGTTGATGCTCCATAGGGCCTCTTTTACCTCCTCCTCATTGATCTTCCTGCACAGAATATTATTGTGAGAGTTCGTGAGCTTATAATTCCATTATATGTCATCATCCTGCAACATCAGCTGGTCATTATAATCTTTATTATAAAGTTTGGTATAAAACTCCATCGCCTGATCACCAAGATCCTCTTGACTGTTGAGAATCTTTTGTTCTAAATCTACAAGCTCTGAGATGGTGTTGAGTACCTCTCTTTGTCTAACAACATTATGGTACACTTTCGTATTCCTATCCCCATCTTTGATCTATTGCTGCCTACTTCTCTGCCATAGGAAGCTTTCCTCTGCTTTCTTGAGTTCCTCCAGAATGTGTTTCAATTTAATTTCCTACTCGATTATTGTCTGGTTCAAGGGATCCTTCATCAATCGTTTCCTGACCTCCAGTAGCTCCTTCTTATTAGCTTCAATGAGCAAAGGAATGTTGACATGCTCTTTCGACCATGTCTTCAAGTGCCCCTTTAGTCTTTTTAGTTTCTTCGCAAAGATGTATATTGGATTGCCTTGGATTGGTTCCTTCCAGCTCCCCTCCAACAACTCCTTGTACCCCTCCCATTTCGTCCAGAAGTTTATGAATCGGAAAGGCCTTTTTCTTCTTGATTTTTCATGTAGTTGCATCATCAGCGGAGCATGGTCACTAATGTCCACACTCAAGTCTTTGATACTGGTATTGCCATTCAAATCAATCCATCTACTGTTAACCAGATCTCTATTGAGCTTACACGCTATCCTTTTACTCAGCTTTCCTTCATTGTTCCATGTGAAAGTATCGTCTCCTTGCATGGGTAGCTCACATAACTCCCCTTCATTGATCATTTGATTGAATGACCATAATACAGTCTTGGGGAAAAGTCTTCCACCCCTCTTCTCCTCCTATAGTCTCACATTATTTAAATTTCCCATGATCAACCATGGAAGATCTGTCCACTTTTCTTGTGCTATCGTTTCCTTCCATAAGGCTTGTCTTTGAGAATGCAGGTTGAAAGCGTACACTACTGAGAAGAAGAATCTCAGACCAACTCTGTTAGTACAAACGGAGGAGATGATATGATCATCGTTTACCTCCATGTCGACCTCCCAAGCATTAGGATTCCATCCCAAACATATTCTGCCTAAATCCACCGATTCATGATTAGAAATGCTCATCCATCCATTAGGAAATATGGATGCCACACATCTGGAGTTGATTCTTCTTATTTTGGTTTCCAGTATCTCCGCCATTGAAACTCCATTGGATTTTATCTAGATTCTCACCTCAGGTCTCTTATAAGGGTCACATACACCCTTTACATTCCACGTGAGCACAGACATGGGTAACTATTTCTTGTTCCTGGTACGCCTACCAGGTTCCTTCTCCTTCCCCTTCGCTCCCCCCTTTTCCTTCCCCTTCTCCTTAGACATATGTTCTTTGTCCTTTCGAGCTTGGGTTGTGTTCTTTTCTGTCTCTAAGATCTTATCGATCTCCTCCTTCGAATCACCCAGGGAACTAAAAGCATTGGTATCCACCTCTCCTTCCTCCTTGTCTTCCGATGTGCTTGCTTTCTCCTTCGAGGTGTCTAGTCTTCTCACTTTCCACATCTTTTTTGGGATCTGGAAGCCATCGTCTTCCTTTGATTCCTTCTCCTTGTCTGTGTTTCGTGAGCATTCCTCTAATCCATGTCCAAAGACACATCACTTCGAGCACTTCTTCGGCACAAACTCATATTTGATGCTGAAGGGAATCACTTCCTTTCCAGGGACATTGACCCAGACCTTATCCGGATTTGTGTCCTCCGCCTCGACCTCTACCAGTACTTTGGCCTCGTCGGTGCCTGCAGTCTTAGTAGCCCTAGTTTCCACGTGCAAAACCTTCCCAACACCTGAAGCTATGGTGCCAGCCGCCTTTTGGGTCCACATCTTTTCGTTTGAAGGGATACGTATCCAGATAGGCAACAAAGACAGTTTTGTCTTCTCTAGTTTATCTCCAAACGTGTAGTGCTTGGTTATCACCAGATGACTATCAAACCATCTGGGACCGCTCTGCAAGCAGGATTTTTTGTCCATCTCATTGGACAACCAGATCAGGAAGAAGTCGTTCTCCTTTGAGATAACATCAAAGTCGCCTTTGGGATTCCAGACTCGTCTGATCCATGCCAGGAGGTGGGGGTAGAACGGCCGTTTGCCCATCACATAGATCGCCACCGCAAATTCCCAGATGTCTTTCATCCATCCGTGCTCCTCCGCATCCAGATCTACCATCACCTTGCCATCTTTCTTGGTTTGTTTAGGAAAGATCAGTCTTGCGCACTCCTTTTCCTGTCCAGGAGTTCTCTTCACTACTGTCGTCCATGGATTCTTCTTCCTTCTGTCCTTGGTCTCCTTCTCCAATTCATGCTTTTGGTTATCCGGTGGTGGGGTGGGTTGGTTGGGTGGAGGGTTGGTTGGTGGATTGGTGGTGGGTGTGGCCCGGCTGATGTTGCCTGCCATGGCCGCCGGTCCTTCTCAAGATCGCTCTGGCAATCGCCAGGAAACCCTAGAGGAAGGAGGGGGCGGGGGGTTGTGTGTATACATATATATTTATATATATATATATATATATATATATATATATATATATATATATATATATATATATATATATATATATATATTTATATATATATATATATATATATGCAATATATATATATATATATATGTGTGTGTGTGTGTGTGTGTGTGTGTTTGTGTGCATATGGGTGTATGTGGATATATCCACATACGCAAACCTACACACAAATACATACATAAATATATATATATGTGTGTATGTATATATAGAAACCTATATATATGTGTGTGTATATAACTCCTATGAAATTGGAAACAAACATTTTTTCACCAGCTTATTCACTCCATGATCAGAACAAATTCCTAAAAAATGGAAAAAGAGAGAGTCCCCATTGCTAGGAGAATGAGAGATCTAGTTTTGTCTACTTGTGATGTATATGACGTGAACAACAGATGTCTAGATAATCTGAGGAGTTGTTGGATAATGGGTAGGAACCCTTAACACTAGGAAAGAGAAGAACTCTAGAGTGGAAATTGAGGTTCTTCCTAAAATGAGTTTCAGGTAGATATGGTCTTGCTTCTCAACTAAAAAGGTTTTTACGATCCCAAAGGTGACAGAAAAGTGAGGACCGTCTAAGATAATTTGAGGCTCTTCCAAAAAATGAGTTTCAAGATAGTCATTGGATCCTCTACCATGGAATCTCTCATTCCTCTAATGCCAAAGGTGATAGAAAAGTGAGGAAAAGTAAAGGCTAGTAGATTGTTTGAGCTTATTTATCTTAGACTTAAGTTGTATCCAATGGATAGATCATCAAGCTTGAATGGAGGGGATCCACCCCAACCCAGATTGAGAGAACACATTGCCCAAAGGTACTAACTGTTCTTGCATGAGAAAAAGAGGTGCTCATGTGATTCTGACTCCTCCTTGTAAAGATCATAGATTGTATTGGCATACAACTCCCACTTGATCAACCAATATGAGGTGAGTAGCCTCCGCATTATACACCAAAACATGTAGAAGCTCCATTTAGGAGCATGCCATTTTTTTCCACATAATTTGATTCTAAGGAACCTTTAGTGTATGAAATAATACTAACCAAGGTTTCACCTTCCCGTTGCAGGTGGACTAGCCAATGTTGTTCACACAATTCTATCACATACATCTTCCCACACGTCCATCATGCTTCTCCATCTCCAGGAGCAATATTTCTTCAAGACCTGGAACCCAATCTTTGTTCTATACCTCTCGACCATCCACCTTGTCTAAGGAGTATCTTTGTTCATCAAGAAACAATCAATTTTCTTCATAGTTTCCACCAACACCAAATGATCAGGGTCCATCAAGTTAAGGCCACCCTATTGGTATGACTTGGCTAGTGATCTCCAAGCTACAACATGTGACTTGCACTCCCAAAGAAACCACTCATAATATATCACATCTTGCTGGTGATGTAAGTTGGGAGGTTGGTCTGCCCATACCAGAATCGAACTGTACTGGTGAGTAAGCATCTCACGAGGATGGCCTACTAGCCATGAAAATCTAGAGAGAAATCTATATATAAACAACTTGTCAAAGATTATCCACATAGGCATCATAGTCCATGCCTTTGTTTCTTTCTTCCTCCAAAAAGTGGTGTCCCTAGATAGTGAGTACAAAAGGACCCCTCTTGGAGATTGATGCACCCCTCAAATTTCCTCCCCTTAGATTGCAAGATCTTGAGAAGTAAACTCTCAATTTGATCTACCTCATGAATAGACTAGTGAGATTTCCAAATTCAAGCATCAACTTCTAAAATCTATCATAATTGTAGATGACCATTTTAGGAAAAACAAAACATCATCGGCAAATATCATGTTGGGTAAACACCTTTTTATTCTTCTGCTGAGTTCACCATAATAGAGAGGGTTTCCATGATTGTGAAGATGAGATGGGATAGGGGATCACCCTACCTTAGTCCATTAGTAGACTTGAATAAATCAAAAGGGGTACCATTGATGAGAACAAAGAAGGAGGAGGTCCCAACATCCCATTTCATGATCCCAATCAATCTCAAAAAGAATCCTTGTTTCTTCATTGTGAGCAATAGAGAACTCCACACAACCTTATCATATGCCTTAGTCAAATCCATTTTGACCCAATATCTTTTGGGCTAATTCTTGACAAAAAACTAAGCATGAATTCTGAGGAGAGAAGATAACTATCAACAATACGCCTACCCTTGATGAATAGAGATTGAGAAGAGGATACAATATACATGAGAAAAGATTTCAACCTACTAGGTAGGAGCTTGGAAATCACAGTGGGCTATTGGCTGAAGATCATCCATGCTAACCACCATCTTCTTTTTAGGGATTTGATAGATAAAAAAGTGATTAGTGGATCTTACCATGCTGCCTCCAACCAAAAAATACCTAACAACCCATCATATATCCTCACTCACAATGTGCCACATGTTCTGGAAGAACTTGGCATTGAAACTATCTGGTCATGATGCCTTAGAGGTGCCAATGAACTAGAAAAAAGCCTTGTTCCAAGACAGAAATGCATCCTATTCATTGTGTTAGACACCTTGCATACATGCTTAGGAGATACACCCATCTCCGTGTTATGCTGGTTATACAACTCTTTGAAGAAGGCCACAACTTCCATATATACCTCCTTTGTGCCCCTGGTGGTAAACCCAACTTGTTTTAGCAGGTCATGAATGTAGTCTTTCATATTGTTCTTCCTTACCTTTGCATGGTATGTTCGGGTATTTCAAACTCCATGATGTATGCATTTTAGATGGCTCCTTGTTACAACCCCAATTTTTGGGTTCTTTTGGTAAGAAATGTAATTTCTCCTATTAAAGATATTTGAACAAATAATGGTATAATTTGTTTTGAATGAAAAGGATTTCGTTTACAAAATCCTTGTTTGTTGCTTTGTGGGCCTTTGTGGCTATTGGGCCCGATCACAAGAAAAAGAAAATAAAAGAGAAAAAGAAATTCAGTTAATAAAAGTATATATATTAAGAAAGGGAGAAGAGAAAGAGACAGAAGCCTCTAGAAGGCTAGGTAATATCCTCCAAAGGTGGATTTCGTGCTTTTAGGGTTCCTTGGGTTCCAAGGAGTCCAATTTGCAAAGATAATGCAATAAGATAGAGAAAAGATCAATTAAATATTGCTTTATTTAGAAGAAATGTGAGATAATGATAATATTACAAGAATATGTGTGGAAATATGGATAATGGATCCATCTTGGAAAAGATTTCATCTTCACATGGTTTATAATAGAAAAAGGAATCACAATTAAGGAAATAAAGTATTATGAGAAAGAATATATGCTTAAATGAGTTTTATTAAACATTTACTTGCATGTGAATAAACCATATATTTCCTTTCGAGTTTATGTCTCAAAATTGGAATAAAGAAAGATAAAACAAATCTAAAGATTTCCCTAAAATTTGGTTGAAAAACAATGCACACATTCCAAGTTATGCAATTTACAAAATATCGTAAAGTGTGGACATTAATGGCATAATGATCATGTGTCACGATTAATCTGGGATTAAATCCTAATTTTTTATTTTGGGCGCTCATCTGCAATCGTTGGATCCATGATCAATGGCCTGGGACAAATCCCATTCGCACCAGGATCAAGAATATCAAAGACCAGGCTATGATTTTTTTTCGATCGGATATTCCGCGAGTTGGAAGCCATCTGCGAAGATGTGAAGGAGTCCATCTCCTTCAGGAGCTTGTTCTGAACCCAACCACCCTAAGGTTGGTCGGGTTTTTTTGTGAAATAGGGGAGTCTTGAATTCACTGAGGACTAGATGGACACCCTATATATAGGGTAGTGCGCACAACAATGCGAGAAAACCTACAGTTTACCCTCTCATAATCGCGGCGCGGAGATGGTCGTCATGGTGCCACCAATTCAAGGAATTGACTTGACCTAAGACCCTTTCGAGAAGCAGATAATGCCATAGGCGAACCACACCTGGCTAGCGATGGAGGAATGGAAAGAAGAGGAAATTTGATCAAGCGTGGAGTTTGTGGGAGGAAGATGAAGCTTCCCGGCCTCCTAGCTCTCCCAACGGTGGACGGGATCTCAGAGTCAACCACCAGGTTGACCGCGGGTTCACTGCTCGCTTTGGCGCGAGGAAGAAGATGATCGCCTGGTCATTTACTAAAATGCCCATCTGCCACCGTTATTCGGGTAAGGGCATTCTTGGATTTCATTTCTTTCCAAATCAGGTGAGGCACGTGACCGTGGATCATTGGATCCAGTGTGATCCAGGGAATCATCGATCCAACGACCAACATTTTTCTAGAAATAGCAGATAATTAAAGTTAATGTCTTTTCTTGCGAAAATCATAACTTTTGATAGGAAGATCCGATGAATAAAGTTAAAACATGAATGTTTCTTAGAAAAATATGAGCAACACAATAAAATTGGTTTGGGAACCTGAATTTGTTCCTATTTGAAAAAGTGTGTTAATCTAATGAAAAGTACTTATGTATTAGATTAAGAAACCCTAATTGAACATATTGGTTAAGTTCTTGTTGCTTAGTTGATGATATTGAGTAATAGCAACCTGTTGAATAGTTAATGACGAACTTGAACCTGATCTAGATGTTTCTTGCATGATTTAGGGTTTTTACCTCATATGAGAATGATTAAGCATTTAGAAACCCTAATTTAGGGTAAAAGAGGAGAAGATCATATTTAATTTGAAGTATGTGAAAATATGTTGTTAAATGATGATCCTAAGCCTGTTAGATGAGATAGGTTATGATCCTTAGGGTTTGTGAGTTATTTTTCTTAATTAGGGTTTGTAGTAATAAAAGTGAAAGAAAAATCCTAATTGCAATGGAAGCCCTAAAAGTGGATTAGAAGCCCTAGGAAGCGAGCTAGGCTTAATAGACCTTGATGGCGTGATCAATGATAGGGAAATTGGATGCATATTTCAGGATCATCTTGTGTGCTTTCTTGTTTACTAGATTTCTTACTTAGTTGGATTATTTCTGCACTCAAGTCAGCCTGACAGGTATGTGGTTAATTATCACTAATCACATTAGTCTCCCGAAGGTTTTCCATATGATTAATCACATTGAATGCAACCTATTAGTTTGGATGGTCATACTTGCAAATCATAAAGTCACTATGAGTATCAAAATAATAATATAAGTGTGTATTCTCGCACCTACATGCCACCCGGATGGATGATGCCAAAAGGTCAAGCCCGGGAGGGAAAGCCCTTGGGTACCATGAGTGGTGACCCCAGACACCAAGCTCGAGATTGAGAAGGTGGACTTTATAGAATGACTAATGGGCACTATTAGAGGTGACCCCAGGCACCAAGCTCAGGATTGAGAAGGTGGCCTTAAGTCATTGGGAAAAGAGAAACCCTAAGGTGGGTATGCCAAGGTTAGGGCAAAAGTGGTGGAGAATGTCACACGGAAAGTGTAAATTGGCTTGTTAATTAACCTGATTGTGATATTTAGATTGTTAGCAATATTTGCAAAATTTTGGTTGTCCCCACATACCGGCATATTCATTTATGTTGACTAACATTTTGTTTGTCAGTTTTTTAGGTACAAGATTGAAAAGGACAAATAGTAAAGTGGCATATGTGGAATTAAATTAGAATTAAAGTACAAAGGAGGATTAGTTAGAATAGACTCTGGATATGGATATAAGTAGATATCCAAGTTTTTGAAAAAGGTATGCAAAGTTTTATTTTATACCAAAATTTAGTTTAGTTTGGTAGAATTTCATAATGATTACTTATTAATTGTTGAACCTTTGACCCTATTAATTGGGATGATAGCACTGACCTTTTGGTCTCCCTTAATTGGAGATTTGATGGGGTTTTTGAATGCACTAACAAATTCACTCAGAGCTGAAATCCCCGAGCTTTTAGCAAAACCAAGTGCAACAATACCACCTGCAAGCGGACGGGTCTTATCGCAGTATAGTTGAGGACCGAACCCAAAGGACAACATTTTTAAGAATCCTTGTCATTTATATCTAGATCAAGTAAAACTAATATTTCGAACAATGGTTTGATTTGGGTTGTTTAAACTAAATGCAGGAAAGTAAAAGTTGAATTAAAAGATGGGTATGGATCAATAATATGAAATCGTTGGGATGGTACCGGGTTTAAACACCTCCACACACACAACCATACTCTTTTGCAAACAATCCAGGCACGATATAACACTCCAAGTAGAGCTACTGCAGAACCCCCCATACGGGCGTCAGGTCCGCGTAAGCATCACCATTGGCATCAGATGTCTCGTCACCATCCGGATCACATGTCTTATAGCTCTGAAGATACAACATCCAACTAAGGTTTTGAACCCCCCATACGGGTGTCAGGCGCACAGAAGCATCACTGAAGGCTAGATGGATCGTCCCCTCACGGATCATACACTTACGACCTCAAGGAATCCCATCGAAAGTTCTCGTCAAGGAGTCAACCGCGTCAATCGATAAGCACGTAAGCGATTATAGTATGTGTAAACATCGACGATTAACAAGAAGATACAAAATCCAACTAAGGCTGTGAACCCCCCATACAGGCGTCAGGCACATTGAAACATCACCGAAGGCTAGATGGCTCGTCCCCTTGCGGATCACACACTTACGACCTCAAGGAATCCTATCGGAATTTCTCATCAAGGAGTCTAACTTGCTAAACAACGTTCATACCCATGCATTGAAGTTCTAGCAATATAGGGAGCACAAAGACGAAAACAAGCACATAACCAACCTATGAGTTTAACGACAAACGAAAAAATGAGGAGTTATATATATTTCCATGGAAAGTTTAATAAAAGAACATGGTTTGCATGGGCAGCGGGGCTAGTCCCCGCACCCCAGTGGAAGTGGACTACTTACTCATGATGCGAGATACAAGAAGGATGAGAGAGAAAGAGAGATACACCATGAGCTCAGTGCAGAGAGTGGTTGCAGCCCGGTGAAGAAGATGGCTCCTTGCTCCGTCTTCCTTCTCTTCTCGGCATCCTTGGATGCAACAATAGCAGTAGATGGAGTGGAACTTGATCGGGGTGGTGCTTTGGCAGCCTGTCGGCATCTGGATCCGATGCCTTCAAATGGGGACCCTGGGGGTCTATTTATAGGTTCAGATCTGATCCCAAACGGTTTGGAGACTGTTTGGGCGCCAAACGGTTTGGAGACCGTTTGGGTACCAAACGATATGTTTCGATCGGTCCTAGCCTTGGCGTGGTCGTGCGGCTTTAGTTCTTCAATTGATCCTTGCTCTTACTTCGAACGGTCTTGGGACCGCACGGGACCAAACAGTCCTGAGTCCGCATGGGACCAAATGGTCTTGGGACCGTATGGGACTAAACGGTCTTGAGACCGCATGGGACCAAACGGTCTTGGGACCGTATGGGACCAAACGGTCCTGGGACCGCATGGGACCAAACGGTCTTGAGACCGCATAGGACCAAACGGTATTGAGACCGCATGGCTTTCTTTGGCAACCGGTTTTGTCATTCGTTCTTTGTGTATTCTGCCAAACGGTCTTGGGACCGCATGGACCCAAACGGTCTTGAGACCGCAAGGATCGAAATGGTCTTGAGACCGTATGCATGGAGTTGCTTGATTTTCCTACATTAAATGAAAGATATTTAGTTAAATTTTGATTATTGAATCAACTAAGTAGTTTTGTGCATTATGATTCATATTAGGGTGAAAAGATGTGGAATAGAGATGAAATTGTTCCAAAAAGGTAATTTAATTTCATGATGAGTATGCACTCATCAAAATACCCCAAACCTAAATCGTTGCTCGTCCTCGAGTAACATAAAGTTTGAAATTGTTGCCTAATGAAATACTTTCGATCCGTGTGATTTCTTCATCTTCACATCACAAATGTTTTCTTTCTGCTCTGTATGAATGAGTACCTTAACTTCCTGGGACCACTAAACACATCTTTCCATAGCTTCGTTCCTGAGTTCGTTTCCCAACAACGCTACCTCCCTATTTTTCCAACACCAAGCATGTCGAAGAGTTTTGTAGGAGTTTTGAGATACCCACAGAATCAACAAGTATGCATCCGATTTGACACTGGTGTAGTTCAGGATGGTGGGGCATGTATTGTGCCCTTAGGTAGAAAAAGGAGTGAAAGGTGGTATGGAGAGAAGAATTAAATCTCTCCTCTATTCGACTCAAGATTTTTATTTGTTTTGCAATTTCATTTATTGCATTTTTTTTTGTGTGAACTATAGCATCTTTTATTGTTGATCTCTCCTCTATTCGACTTGAGATTGCATTTCTTTTTGTGTGCACTTTGGCATCTTTTATTACAGATCTCTCGACTCGAGATTGCATTTTTGGTGGTACGCCCCTATTTATTGGAAGGGGTATGGAAGAAGTGGATATGGGGGAAGTGGCGTGCCACCCCGAACTTAGGGTTTGGCACAAGTTTGGCTATTTTGGTGGTATTGATGGATGGAGGGATACGAAGATGATAGAAGAAGTGTAGAAGAGAGTTCAGATCAAAATGCAACTTGATTTAGAATTCAAAACCGGGTTATTCTCTTTGTCATACTCTACTCAAATAATGACTTGATGCGGATCCGGTGGGGATTCTGAGCCATTGTTCCACTAGTCAGTTAGGAAGCACGACGTGTTTGATCCCTATCTGTTTGACAAATACTTACCATTTTGTAAAAAGTATTATGATGTTAGGAATCATAAGCTTCACAGGATGGTTTCAGGCAAAAGGCAAGTTTCAAAAGTCAGTCCTCTTGAGGATTTGCTTCGAATAAGGAGGATATTATGATCGAAAATGCATAGCAAGATATTTAGTTACATTTTTATCGACAAGAGTCAAAATTTCATCAGGTATTTGTTCAAAAATTTGAAAAATTTTATGATAAATACAACTTATATGACAGAGGGTGTTTATGGAAGTGAAGTACGTACCACCCACCCTCCACCCCGAACTTAGAGATTTGCTCGTCCTTGAGCAAACCCTAAATTCAAGATGGAGGGGAAAGGTAACACCAGGTATGACTGCTGAGAATGATTTCATTCTGGTCAGCGCCACTCCGATCTCATGTTCTATAAGGAAAACTATCTCATAAGGAAAATTTTATATAAGGAAAATTTAACTATAAGGTAAAAATAAAATTTGGAAAGGAAAAGGAAAACAAATTTATTGATCGGGTTGCCTCCCAACAAGCACCTTTGTTTTATGTCACTGGCTCGACGTGGATATTATCACCATGGTGGAGCTCTGGGCGGACCTTGGTTAACGTATGTTTTTGGTGGTTTCTTTTTCAGCCATTCATTGATCTTTTGTTTGATCTTAGCTTCTAGTATTCTTCTCCACACATAACGAGCAATGTCAGAGCATATAGGGAAACAACCTAAGTTATGTTGATTTGTTCTTTGTTGCTCACTTTGAGGTGGAAAGTGGTTGTAGGTAATCCGAACAACATCATTGATAAGGAAATTTTATTGAGGTTTAGAAGGGAAGTTCATTTTTTGATGCACCATCTCCTCATCGTAGCAATGTTGGTTGTTAACATCTATCAGATATGGATCTGAGGGATATGGTTCCTTATAGAAACCACTATCCAGATCTTATTGCGAAGGGAAGGTAAAATTAGTAATCTCTATTTGTGGGGCTACCGGTTCATTCCAGAGGGTTGTTGTTTCTGGATGAGGAGGCTCATAGACACTTGAAAATAGTTCGGTATGTGTCATGATAAGGTTGAGAGGTGTCTCCTCTTTTTCACCAACATCTTCAATATTTTCTATGGGCTTGAGTTCTTCAAAAGTAGCTTCATAGTCTTCTTCTGTAGAGTCGAGAAATTTGATGTAATTCTTTACTTGTTTGTCGATTTGTTCACCAACTGATGGGTTCGTTAGAGCAATTTCCAAGGTATCATTTAATTCATGATGCTCTTGAGTCAGTTGTGTCATTTGCTCAACACAATCAATCAGATAGACTTCTTCCTGTATAGTTGGTCTTCTCATACTTTCAAAAACTTTGAATTCCAGAGTCTCTTTGCCTAACTTGAGAAGTAAGGTACCTGCTTCCATGTCAATAAGGGCTCTAGCAGTGGCGAGGAATGGATGTCCAAAGATAAGAGGATATCTAGTGTCTTCTTTTATATCCATAATGAGGAAATCACATGGAACATAAGAATCTTTGCCCACCTTGACCGAGATATCTTCGAGGATTCCTAGCGGTCTCTTGATAGAATTGTCTGCAAGTTGAATAGTCATAGACGTTGGAAGCAGTTCTACAAACCCTAACCTCTTGCACAGACTGAATGGCATAATAGAAATACTAGCCCCAAGGTCTGCTAGTCCTTTCTTGCATGATGAGTCACCAATGTGACATGAGATTCCAAAGGATCCTGGGTCTTTCTGTTTCTTTGGCATTTTGCTTAGTATAATATCTAATGTGGTCAGAGCCAGTTTTACGGTTTCATATTCTTTAGTTATATACTTCTTAGTGAGAAGTGACTTTAGATACATAGTCCAGGCTGGTATCTCATTAAGAGAATTTAAGAATGGTATATCAACATGGAGTTTATTCATAGCCTCCTTAAATTTGATGAATCTAGTATCAAGCTTGGTTTGCCTCAGACGGGATGGGAAAGGAACACGAGGCTTATATACAGGACTATCCGGCTCTGGTGTCTCAGCTACTTCATCATCAATCTTTTCAGAACTTCCCTTATCAGTCTCGTTTTCCTTTGTTTGCGATTCTGGTGTGGTCAGGTTTTGAACTGTCACAGGTTCACTCTCGTTAGGGATAACCACAGTTGTCTTTGTTGGGGGATCTGAATAATCTCTCCCAGATCTAGTGGTGACAACCATCAACTAATCGGGATGTTTTAGGTTATTCTCAGGTTGACCGGCAAAGACTCCAAGTGGTGGCTTTATACTAGCAGCAAGTTGAGCTAGTTGAGTTTTAATAATTTTCTGTTGGGCTTGTTGATTGGCTATCATCGTTTGTTGTGTTTGCCACAACTTTTCAATGGTATATAGCTTGTCATCAGAAGGGATGGATCCTGTCTGACCTTTCTGTTGATTCAGGTTCTGATACTGAGAGTTGTTCCGATAATTATTGTAGTTTCTGTTTTGAAAATTCCCTTTAAAGTTTCCTTGATTCCCAAAGTTCGGTTGTTGGTTAAACTGGTACCCCGATGGGCCCTTCGGTTGATTGTTCGGACCAAATTGATGTGAGTTCATAGCTCCTGAAGGGTTTCCATATTGGAGGCCTGGGTGATTCCTATTTTGATTTGGATTGTAATAGTTCTGCCCAGGGATGGTGTTAATAGCATTAAGATTTTCCATATGGCAATTATCTCCTTGTCCACATTCATTACTTAGAACAACATCGTAGAGGAAATTGCATGACAGTGTGGAATGATCAGTGCCTTTGCATGCTTCACAAAACAAAGAAGTGGACTTGACTCGTTCTGGTTGCCTAGTAGGAGAATGTCCTCTTCCAATCGCAGCAAGGGATGATTCTATGCGATCTTGCTTTGTAACTAAGACCTTCAAAGTTTCATCTATAGATTTGTATTCTGGGATAGCTTCAGCCATGGCTACCTTTAAGACTCCTTTACCAACAGATCTGCCCCAATTGGCTTGATTTTCTGCTCCCAGGGTGACTACTCTCCATGCGCTGTCGTAACTTTGCCGCATGAAGTTCCCTCCAGATGAGGAGTCAAGGAACATCTTTACGTCATCCTCCACACCCCTGTAGAATATCTCTATCAGCTGGTTCTTAGGAATTCCATGGTGTGGGCATTTGCGTAGGAGCTCCTTGTACCTATCCCAAGCTTCGGCAAGGGTTTCTCCTGGGACTTGAGTAAAATTTGTGATTTGTCCCCTGATTTCATATGTAAGAGATGGGGGGTAGAACTTTTCCAGAAAAGCATTTTCGAGCTGCTCCCAGGTGGTGATGGGTACTTCACTCTGTAGTGAATTGTACCAACTAATGGCTCTATCAGCAAGAGAGTACTTGAAAAGGCGGAGTCAAATGGCATCATCAGTGACTCCATTTTGCTTCGTCATAGCACAAAGGTCGATGAATCTGAGAAGATGACATTGGTTGTCTTCAGCTTGTTTACCGTAGAAGGGGTTGTTTTGAAGCAAAGTTATCCAATGTGCTCTAATTTCGAAGTTGGCAGCCTCGATGGGAGGAGGCTGCACTTGGTGACAAACATTCGCAGCTTTTGGGATGGAGAACTCCCTAAGATCTTTCTGTAGTTCGGCTGCCTGCGATGCTGCTTGTGCTACTAAGATCTCCTGTTGAACCGTAGCTCTAGCTTCTTACATGAACCTCTCTCTACACATTGATGGCTTGAGCCACTCTTCAGGCTACTTCTTCTTCTTGCACCATCATTGCCTGGTTTTCCCTGATCTGATGATAGAAGGTTCTATCTATTTCAGGATCAAAGCTAGCTGTGAGTCCGGGACTGTCTGATCGGTGCATGCACTAAGCGTTGGAGAGCACATGAAAATTGGAAAGATTTGAAAGTGAGATCCACAAAGTAAAATCAAATTCAAGTAGATAAGCAATAGTTTCAAAAGAAAAGTAAAATCCTAGATTAGTCTTAAAAGAATAAGATCAGACTGACTGATTCCTTTGTCCCCGGCAACGGCGCCAGAATTTGATGTGGTTTTTGAATGCACTAACAAATTCACTCGGAGCTGAAATCCCCGAGCTTTTACTAAAACCAAGTGCAGCAATACCACCCACAAGCAGATGGGTCTTATCGCAGTATAGTTGAGGATCGAACCCAAAGGACAATGTTTTTAAGGATCCTTGTCAGTTAGATCTAGCTCAAGTAAAACTAATATTTAGAACAATGGTTTGATTTGGGTTGTTTAAACTAAATGAAGGAAAGTAAAAGATGAATTAAAAGATGGGTTTGGTTCAATAATATGGAATCACTGGGATTGTATCGGGTTTGACCACCGCCACACATACAAACATACTCTTTTACAAACAATCCAACCATGATATAACACTCCAAGTAGAGCTGCTGCAGAACCCCCATATGGGCGTCAGGTTCGCATAAGAATCACCATAGGCATCAGATGTCTCATCACCATCTGGATCACATGTCTTACGGCTCTGAAGATACAACATCCAACTAAGGTTGTGAACCCCACATAAGGGCGTCAGGCGCACAGAAGCGTCACTGAAGGCTAGATGGCTTGTCCCCTCGCGGATCATACACTTACGACCTCAAGGAATCCCATCAAAAGTTCTCATCAAGGAGTCAACCGCGTCAACCGATACGCACGTAAGAAATTATAGTAAGTGTAAACATCGACGATTAATAAGAAGATACAAAATCCAACTAAGGCTGTGAACCCCCCATACGGGCGTCAGGCACGCAGAAGCGTCATCGAAGGCTAGATGGTTCATCCCCTTATAGATCACCCACTTACTACCTCAAGGAATCCTATCGGAAGTTCTCGTCAAGGAGTCTAACTTTCTAAAAGACGTTCATACCCATGCATTGAAGTTCTCACAATATAGGGAGCACAAAGACAAAAACAAGCACATAACCAACCTACGAGCTTAACGACAAACGACAAAATGAAGAGTTATATACATTGCCATAGAAAGTTTAACAAAAGAACATGGTTTGCATGGGCAGCGGGGCTAGTCCCCGCACCCCAGCGGAAGTGGACTACTCGCTCATGATGCGAGATATAAGAAGGATGAGAGAGAAAGAGAGATCCACCATGAGCTCAGTGCAGAGAGTGGTCGCATCCCGATGAAGAAGATGTGCTCCTTGCTCCGTCTTCCTTCTCATCTCGGCCTCCTTGGATGCAACAATAGCAGTAGATGGAGTGGAACTTGATCGGGGTGGTGCTCTGGCAGCCTGTCGGCGTCCGGATCCGATGCCTTCAAATGGGGACCATGGGGGTCTATTTATAGGTTCAGATCTGATCCCAAACGGTTTGGAGACCGTTTGGGCGCCAAACGGTTTGGAGACCGTTTGGGCGCCAAACGGTCTGGAGACCGTTTGGGAACCAAATGGTTTGGAGACTGTTTGGGCACCAAATAGTTTTCTTCGATCGGTCCTGGCCGTAGCATGGTCGTGCGGCTTTAGTTCTTCAATCGATCCTTGCGCTTGCGTCGAACGGTCTTTGGACCACACAGGACCAAACGATCTTGAGACCGTATGGGACCAAACGGTCTTGAGACCGCATGGGACCAAACGGTCTTGGGACCGTATGGGACCAAACGTTCTTGAGACCGCATGGGACCCAATGGTCTTGGGACCGTATGGGACCAAACGGTCTTGAGACCACATGGGACCAAACGGTCTTGGGAACATATGGGACCAAATGGTCCTGGGACCGCATAGGACCAAACGGTCTTGAGAACGCATGGGGCCAAATGGTATTGAGACCGCATGGCTTTCTTTGGCAATCGGTTTTGTCATTCATTCTTCGTGTATTCCGCCAAATGGTCTTGGGATCACGTGGACCCAAAGGGTCTTGAGACTGCAAGGATCCAAACGGTCTTGAGACCGTTTGCATGGAGTTGCCTGATTTTCCTGCATTAAATAAAAGATATTTAGTTATAATCTTGATTATTGAATCAACTAAGTGGTTTTGTGCATTATGATTCATATTAGGGTGAAAAGATGTGGAATAGAGAAGAAATTGATCCAAAAAGGAAATTGAATTTCATGATGAGTTTGCACTCATCAGGGTTACCGGGAGGCAGGGTCATTACACTCCTCTTCCAGTACATCATGTCCTCGACCTTTTCCATTTTCAAGAGATGCTCAAATGCCACACTTTCACATTCAGTGCACAAGGGTGATACAAGATCTCTTCTTAACTCGTTAGCAACAAGCTTATAAGCATGCCTATCCTTGGTAACCAAGTTGTTCAGATCAACATGCTCTTTGGATGAAACATTCATGAGCTCCTTTCTATTATTTAGCTTATAAAAAATCACAGAGAGATGATTACCATCCATTCTTTATTCCCACATAGTCCTCACAACCTTCTCACAATGGATACACTCTATCAAATGATTAAGGAACCTAAACCATCGCCCTTTCCTGGTCACCTTGGTTAGCTTGACTTTGCATGATTACAATTAGGATGATTTCCCAATGAAATTTGAGCCTCTAGGAAGACTTCTATCCAGGCTTCGGTTGAGGTTGCTCACAATCTTACAAGCATGGTTATTTTTCCAAGTAACCTCTCCACCCACCATATTTATTTCAACATGGTTAGCAGCATCAACAACTTTGTTAAATCTCACCAATACGGAGTTTGCTAAAGACTTCCCCCTTCTTCTCACAAGATTTCTGGATGATTAATCACATTGAATGCAACCTGTCAATTTGGATTTTCATACCTGTAAATCATAAAGTCACTATGAGTATCACAATAATAATGTAAGTGTGTATTCTCGCACCTACATGCCACCCTGATGGATGATGCCAAAATGTCAATCCCAGGAGGGAAGACCCATGAGCACCATGAGTGGTGACCATAGACACAAAGCTCAGGATTGAGAAGGTGGTCTTTATAGAATGACTACTGGGCACTATGAGATGTGACCCCAGGAACCAAGCACGGGATTGAGAAGGTGGCCTTAAGTCATTGACAAAAGAGAAACCCTAATGTGGGCATGCCAAGGTTAGGGCAAAAGTGGTGGAGAATGTCACATTGAAAGCGTAAATTGGCTTGTTAATTAAGTTGATTGTGATATTTAGATTGTTAGCCATATTTGCAAAATTTTGGTTGTCCCCACATACCATCATATTTATTTATGTTGATCGACATTTTGTATGTCGACGTTTTAGGTACAAGATTGAAAAGGACAAATAGTAAAGTGGCATATGTGGATTTAAATAAGAATTAAAGTACAAAGGAGGATTAGTTAGAATAGACTCTATATGTGGATAGAAGTAGATATCCAAGTTTTTAACAAAGGTATGCAAAGTTTTATTTTGTACTAGATTTCAATTTAGTTTGGTAGAATTTCATAATTATTACTGATTAATTGTTGAACCTTTGATCCTGTTAATTGGGATAATGGCTCTGAACATTTAGTCTCCCTTAATTGGGAGTTACCGAGAGGCGGGGTCATTACATTTGTTATCAAAGCATTGGTTCTTCATTTAATCTTTAATAATTATAAAACTTTTCAAACTCTATAGACCCAAGGGAGTTATTAGATGATTTTTCAAAAGATAGAGGTGTGTATAAAAGGATCACATCTGGGGGCTAGCAATATTTCCTCCGTACCGCTAGTCAGAATATGAGGACTCCCGGATTTGTGTGACAGCCTGGCCAAAGTCTCAGGATTTGACTCAAAATAAGATACCTCTAGGACTCTGTCATCTTATTCATCCCTTCTCAACTCAAATGTTGTTAAGGATTTTTTAGGATTAGGGTTTTCTCTCTTTTCCTCACCCTCTCGAGGTATGGGTAAAGTTGATACGGTTTAAGGAATCCTCCACCAAATTAATGAAAAGCATGTAAATAAGATTTCATGTACATAAGCTTAATAGTTTAAGCATAAACTAAATAATATATACATGCTTAGCTCATATGACATATGTTGTCATGACCTCAGGAGAGACCTGAGGCTAGACCTCCTTGTCAGGAGGATGAGTGGAGAAAGTTAGTCTTGGAGGTAGAGATCTCCATTAATGGTAGAGACCTAGTGCATCCTCTGAGGATGATACCAACCCTAACCCTATGTGGTGGTTAGAGAGGGATGACACGATGAGCTAGATGTCATGGTAGATCAGGTGTGTGTGGACATGCTTTTGGATGCCCATATGAGCCATGTGAGGTTGGATGACCTAGTACCTTTGGCGACCCAACCTTGGGAAGGGTCGTGCATGCTAGAGTGAAGGATAGCTCCTTAAATGATGTGGTTAGTGAAGAACCTAGAGAAACCCTATGGGCTTATATGAGCAAGGCATAGTATGCACCCAAAGTATGTCAGTAGTGTTGGAAGTAGATTAAGACCTTGGCCAGGAGAGTTTATTGGATAGCTTATGAGACAAGCATAAAGAGCTATGGATAATCTTGTGAGAATATAAGTTTGAACAAAGGCTTCACCCATGTAGGGGTATGCTTGTGAGCTTGATCCACCTTCATAGAGAGAGGACCTCTAGTAGTAAGTTTGTTTGTAGGGTTAGCTCTAGAGAGATAGTGTAAAGAGTGGGATAAACCACCCTCTACTAAAATACAATGGTAAACAAAATCCAATTGAAATAGCATTGGAAGATAAAATTTTGACTATATTCAATTTCAAATAAAGTGTATATAAAAATTTTCCCAAAATGGGTGTACATGCTTTATACAAAAAGAGGATCTAAGTAGAGGGAAATTAGACTACTCCACTTTTGTCTCCAAGCAACACATCCATCAGCTAAGTCCAAGACAAGCTATGATCTTCATGTTATATCCAACACCTTGCTCCACATCTGGGTGGTTGGGAAGGCACCCAGCAAAAAGGGAAGGAAAAACAAGTATGTGTCACTAAACTATAGTAAAGGTGGAAAGATAAATATAACAAGTAAAACAGGCTAGGGATTCATCAAAAGATGAGACATCAAGAGTATGAGGTTTTAATTAAGGAAAATTTACCAATAATAAAATAAATAAGGAATTTTGCATGTAAATTAATATGTCTACCTAACTAAGTAGGGTTGAGGCACCTACTGGACATATAACCTTAGGTGAGGGAAGAATAAAAACATTTCCACTTACCTACAATTTATATTGGGGAGAATTATAAACATTCCCCTAGGGCGATTTTATACATGCCCTCTATGGGTGGTTGTACATAAGTAACACTACTCAAAAATTAAATAGATCATTTAATTACATGCTAACAAAAAGAGTTATGGAAAGGTGAAGCAAAAGAATATGTAACATGGCAGTGGGGTATGAATATCCAATCAAGACAATACTACATCTACTTTTGAGGCAATAAGGAAATTAGGTTTCAAGAATCAAGGATTTAGATCAAGTTAAACCTCATAAGAAATTATAGGTAATGGCTTAATGTTTTCCCAACTTATAGGTAGATGCACAATTAAAACACATACCTTATTCTTTAGAATCCTAGAATTGCTTTTCATAACTTCTACACGAGATCAGATCCACTTTCCCTAATATGATCATCATATTTATGTATTAGATATATGTGTTTTCATTAAAGATTCAATCACCAAAATTATGAACTTTTTCCACAAACCATTGATTTAGATCTTGAAAACATCATCATTGTCTTAGTTAGGATTTTCTGATCAAAATAACATATAATATCATATATTTTCGAGATATTGACTTTTAAGCTATTTTCCATATTTATTAGTTAATTAAATCAACTCGAAAAATACATATTCGAAAAAGTTATAATCAAACCACGAAAGTATTTTTATTAGATAGATCTCGTTCTCCCGATTCCAAAACATATTTTATTTCTATTTTTGGACAAACAAGTAAAAAGATATCAATTTTGTAATATCAGCCAATCGGGAAGTGCAACGTAGGCAAAAACGTTTGAAACAAAAGCAAACCAAAAGACCGGAGTGCCCCCGCACGAGCACAGAAAGAGAAGAGAGGAGGTGCGGGGGTAGAAACGTAAAAAACCACGGGTTGTCTTCCCCAACCCAGCCCACGCCATGGCTGCGAGCAAGCAGTTGCTTGCTTGGGGAAAGATTGGGCGTTTGCGCTATACTCATCCAAATTCGAAGTTCAAGTATGCGATGGAAAGCTCAAAGCAAGACGAACTTGATGGTACCTTTGATTGTGCCGATAATAGAGAGAGAAAGGAGGGACGAGTGCCGTAAGGTCAGCGTCCTCGGTGGCTCACAGCAAGGTCAAACGTCCACGAAACGCAAAATTGACAGTACGGGTGAGATGCTAAGATGATTGCGGTCCTAGAGGTATAGGTATATATGGGCAAAGGGCCCCGAGTTAGGGTTGGACTAGGAGAAGATAGAGGGTGGCGGCGCCCAAGTTGGGCGTTCCTCAAATACTCGATTAAAACATGAGATATTGTATTAGTTGGATGCGGAATTGAATTAGGAATCCAACAAGCCAAAAGTCACGCGATTTGGTTGAGTAATGAGAGAGATATGACCATCCGAAAAATCAACATTTCGAAATTTACTGTTCATGCGCGACCAAGGTAGAAGATGAAATAATCATTTAATACAACTTGCTAAACTTTGTTCTTTTGGTGCATTTAATGTATAAACATTTTATAATTATTTAAAGGTATAAATAAAGTTCAAATAATCTCAAATTTGGTAGGTTTACTGATTTTGGGGTGTGGAATCCTTAAATAAAATTAGATTTGACTTTTGACAACTTTATTATGTCAAATAAATTAATTACTATTTTCTCTTTCCTCCTTTACTAATGATGTTAGGATTATCTAAAAATTATAAAACTTGACCCACAAGTCATATTTAATATTTTTGGATACTAATTTAGTATTATTACTATTTGTTGATATCATTTTTTTAATTAATGATTTTAATATTTTACACACTTTCTCTCTCCTAAATTCACCTTCTTATAAATATTTTCCAAATTGAATCAAAATTCATACAAAGATATATTTATACGTGTAGAATACGAATTTGGCATTTAAATAATTTTTTCGAAGACTTTATTATTATATTTTATTTATTTAAATTTTATCACTTATTTAACCTTTTAATTTATTAAAGGCACCTACAAATTTCCTAATAATATAAAACTTGGTCTACAAGCAATAATAAACGTTAGAAACATGTTTTTTAGATTAATTAATTTTTATCAACATAGATTTAATATTTTTGGCCTTTAAGTCATTTTCTCTCTCCAGAACAAAATAAAATATTAAATATTGGCCAAATTGAATGAAAATTTACCCAAGGGCTTATTTTTATGTTTAGATTACGAATATGGAGTTATTTTTCTGATTTGAGAGTATTAACTATTTTATTTCACTTTATTGGCCTATTTCCTATTTTCTTTTGATAATGACATTAATATATACATTTATGTTCCACTTTAAATGATACTTGGCCCTTAAGTTACTTTTTGATCAAGGAAACGAATTTGAGTGTCAAATTATCCTGATGGGTTTCCAATTATAATATTTGGTACAATATCTTTCTCATTATCCTTTACCATCCATTAAATTCCATATTACCTTTTATTATTGCATGTATCTTCTCCTTTATATAAAATTCAGATTTTCTCTTATTCCTCTTATTCTAGTAAGTGCTAGAAAGTTCTAGGACAAAATATTTTATTCTTTTTATTGCTTAGTGTACAATTTACAGTTTACGCTCATTATCTAAAATCTAACTGAGGTATTTGTGCATAAACCCAAATATTGGAATCAAATGTGAACAAATCTTCATTAGGCCATCATATTTCCCACAAATTAAATAGAAAGGCCAAAGAGGATAGAAATGAAAGGAAAAGATGGAAAAGAGGACCAAAAAGGCAAAATGCCCAAATTTTGGTATGTTACAACACTCCACCCCTTAAAGAGGATTTTGTCCCCAACATCACTAGCAATAAAGGAAGGGTGAGTGTGCAACCTCACATCACCAAAACTTCAGGTTGTTCCTCCAACCAAACAACTTCCACCAAAACTTATACTCCAACTACACCTAAGGGTTCAGAAACTTCACATACAGCTCAAAACAGGTCAGGTTCTCAATGATCACTTAGGGTCCATTATTAAGATATTCTTTTTAAGAGATTTAACTTTATTTACATTTTTTACTTATCAACATTATATTCATTATCATAACACATTATCATCATTATTTTAATTATATCATGTCACATTCACTTAGTTGCCAAAAAATATTATATTTCATTATTATGCACAATTAGATCTTACTCAATTTTCTCAACATTCATTATTATATTTGATCATTGTCCTTAATAATTCGGATTTATACTTCCTTATTCTCATATTATCACATTATTAATTATAAAAAAATTATTTTACATGAATATAAGACATTCTATCCAATTTGTTGTTAAGCATACAATTATTTCAATTAATGTCACATTAGTTACTTATAATCATATTAACGTTGTCACAATGTCACATTATCTTTATTTCTCACATTAATGTCATCATTAATCATTATTCATATTTATTCATTTATATTATTGATTTTGCACATATATATGGATTCAATCATTTCATATTCATATGGAAGCCATTACATGTATTTTAATGATCAAGCTAAGACATATTACTTATTTATGAATTGATTCACATTAAGAGACTAATCACATGTATATTAGATAAAAAGGTAACTTGCATTTTATATTCTTTGATAAATATGTGATTAGATGGTCATATATATATATCATTTATGTGTAACAAGGTATGTTAACTAATTATGACACTTAACATCATTAATGTACCATGAAAGGCATGAGGGTGTATATGTTAAGGTTAGATGATTACAACTTTAGGGTTTAGGTCAACATGACGATTTTATTATACTTATTCATCCTTAGCATGAATTAATTAAAAATTATAACTTTACTCATCATATCATTAGAGTTTATTGGTTCATGACATTATTGACATCTTACTTATTGACAATTAGCATTGATATTATGTGCATTGGATATCCATTAGGGTTCAATCATATGATTTTTTCCTTAGATGATAATTATGTGTTCTTTAATATATAAAGAAGAACGTTAGGGTTATCATTATAACATGTTTGGTCACGACTAAGGATCCAAGCATATTAACCTCCTATCTATGGAGTTAGGGGATCTAAAGATAGATCAAGATGTTATAGGGTTCCATCCCCCCTAAATAGGATTTCGTCCTCGAAATCTAACTACTCAAACATCATCAACTAACCATACACCACCCCTTAAAGGGTTTGTCCTACTACACTAGGGTTAAAGGATAAATCTAACTAAACCATTATCAAGATCTGTCATGCTTCCACTGCGCACTCGGATATCTTTCCAAACACCCAGACTCCAAGGTCTAGGTTCTACGTATAAACTATTCAAGCATATAGTCCTAAGGGACATAAGGAGCTATACAGGGTATATATCCTCAAACAAGTCAAAGGTTGTCATATTAGGGTTCTAGGAGAAACCAACATACATGTGAAACTTAAGTCAAACTATTAGGATACCCAAGGTATACAACATAGAACTCTAAGGTTACTATTGCCTAAAAGCAAACTATTTCGAGCAATTCGTATCAGCTCAAGCCAGGTCGGTATCATATGGTCACGGGAGTCCTCGTAAACCAAGCTAGTGGTGCGGAGGAAAATTTTGCCAACCCTCGAAACCCTGATCCTTTCTAGACACCCTTGCTTCAACTGCGTGCCCTAATAGTTGCCTAAAGGCAAACCTAAACAACATCAAGTTATGCATATTTTAATTATAAATATTTTAGGATTTTATTCATCAAGATTCTAGTGTGAAACTATTGAGTTCTAAGTCAACCTTTCAAGGTAGATCAAATCTAAGGTAACCATGTCACCTACAGGAACTATGCAAATCTAGGTTTCTAACTAGGAATACAAATTGAAATAGTCAAAGATCCGACTACCATTGGCTCTGATACAATGTTGTAAAGAGTGGGATAAACCACCCTCTACTAAAGTACAATGGTAAACAAAATCCAATTGAAATAGCAGCGGAAGATAAAATTTTGACTATATTCAATTTCAAATAAAGTGTACATAAAAATTTTCCCAATATGGGTGTACATGCTTTATACAAAAAGAGGATCTAAGTAGAGGGAAATTAAACTACTCCACTTTTGTCTCCAAGAAACACATCCATCAGCTAATTCCAAGCCAAGCTATGATCTTCATGTTATATCCAACACCTTGCTCCACATCTGGGTGGTTGGGAAGGCACCCAGCAAAAAAGGAAGGAAAAACAAGTATGTGTCACTAAACTATACTAAAGGTGAAAAGATAAATATAACAAGTAAAACAGGCTAGGGATTCATCAAAAGATGAGACATCAGGAGTATGAGGCTTTAATTAAGGAAAACTTGCCAATAACAAAAGAAATAAGGAATTTTGTATGTAAATTAATATATGTACCTAACTAAGTAGTGTTAAGGCACCTACCAGACCTCTAACCTTAGGTGAGGGAAAAATAAAAACATTTCCAATCACCTATAATTTATATTGGAGAGAATTATAAACATTCCCCTAGGGCGATTTTATACATGACCTCTATGGGTGGTTGTACATAAGTACAACTACTTAAAAATTAAATAGATCATTTAATTACATGCTAACAAAAAGAGTTATGTCAAGGTGAAGAAAAAGAATATGTAACATGGAAGTGGGGTCTGAATATCCAATCAAGATAATACTACATCTACTTTTGAGGCAATAAGAATATTAGGTTTCAAGAATCAAGGATTTAGATCAAGTTAAACCTCATAAGAAATTATAGGTAATGCCTTAATGTTTTCCCAACTGATAGGTAGATGCACAATCAAAACACATATCATATTCTTTAGAATCCTAGAATTACTTTTCATAACTTTTATACGAGATCAGATCCACTTTCCCTAATATGATCATCATATTTATGTATTAGATATATCTGTTTTCATTAAAGATTCGATCATTTAAATTATGAACTTTTTCCGCAAACTATCGATTTAGATCTTGAAAACATCATCATTGTCTTAGTTAGGATTTTCTGATCAAAATAGCATATAATATCATATATTTTTGAGATATTGACATTTAGGCTATTTTCCATATTTATTAGTTAATTAAATCAACTCGAAAAATACATATTCGAAAAACTCAGAATCAAACCACAAAAGTATTTTTATTAGATAGATCTCGTTCTCCCGATTCCAAAACATATTTTATTTCTATTTTTGGACAAACGAGTAAAAAGATATCAATTTTGCAATATCAGCCATTCGGGAAGTGCCACATAGGCAAAAACGTTTGAAACAAAAGCAAACCAAAAGACCAGAGTGCCCCCACATGAGCACAGCAAGAGAAGAGATGAGGTGTGGGGATAGAAATGAAAAAAATCATGGGTTGTCTTCCCCAACCCAGCCCACGCCATGGCTGCGAGCAAGCAGTTGCTTGCTTGGGGAAAGATTGGGCGTTTGCGCTATACTCATCCAAATTCAAAGTTCAAGTATGCGATGGAAAGCTCAAAGCAAGACGAACTCGATGGTACCTTTGATTGTGCCGATAATGGAGAGAGCAAGGCGGGACGAGTGCCGCAAGGTCAGCATCCTCGGTGGCTCACAGCAGGGTCAAACGTCCACGAAATGCAAAACTGAAAGTACGGGTGAGATGCTAAGATGATTGCGGTCCTAAGGGCATAGGTATATATAGGCAAGGGTCCCCGAGTTAGAGTTAGACTAAGAGAAGGTAGAGGGTGGCGGCACCCAAGTTGGGCATTCCTCAAATACTCGATTAAAACATGAGATATTGTATTAGTTGGATGTGGAATTGAACTAGGAATCCAACTAGCCAAAAATCACGCGATTTGGTTGAGCAACGAGAGAAATATGACCATCCGAAAAATCAACATTTTCAGAATTTACTGTTCATGCTCGACCAAGGTAGAAGATGAAATAATCATTTAATACAACTTGCTAAACTTTGTTCTTTTGGTGTATTTAATGTATAAACATTTTTATAATTATTTAAAGGTACAAATAAAGTTTAAATAAACTCAAATTTGGTAGATTTACTGATTTTGGGGTGAGGAATCCTTATATAAAATTAGATTTGACTTTTGACAACTTTTATTATGTCAAATAAATTAATTACTATTTTCTCTTTCCTCCTTTACTAATGATGTTAGGATTATCTAAAAATTATAAAACTTGACCCACAAGTCACATTTAATATTTTGGATACTAAGTTAGTATTATTGCTATTTGTTGATATCATTTATTATTTTAGTTAATGATTTTAATATTTTACACACTTTCTCTCTCCTAAATTCACCTTCTTATAAAATATTTTCCAAATTGAATCAAAATTCATACAAATATATATATTTATACGTGTAGAATACGAATTTGGTATTAATATATTTTTTTTTATGACTTTTATTATTTTAATTTATTTATTTAAATTTTATCACTTATTTAACCTTTTAATTTATTAAAGGCATCTACAAACTTCCTAAAAATATAAAACTTGGTCTACAAGCAATAATAAATGTTAGAATCACGTTTTTGAGATTAATTAATTTTTGTCAATATATATTTAATATTTTTGGCCTTTAAGTCATTTTCTCTCTCCTGAATAACATAAAATATTAAATATTGGCCAAATTGAATGCAAATTTATCCAAAGGCTTAGTGTTATGTTTAGATTATGAATATGAAGTTATTTTTCTGATTTGAGAGTATTAAGTATTTTATTTTACTTTATTGGCCTATTTCCTATTTTTTTATAATGACATTAATATATACATTTATGTTCCACTTTGAATGATACTTGGCCCTTAAGTGACTTTTTGATCAAGGAAATGAATTTGAGTGTCAAATTATCCTGATGGGTTTCCAATTATAATATTTGGTACAATATCTTTCTCATTATCCTTTACCATCCATTAAATTCCATATTAGCTTTTATTATTGCATTTATCTTCTCCTTTATATAAAATTCAGATTTTCTCTTATTCATCTTATTCTAGTAAGTGCTAGAAAGTTCTAGGACGAAATATTTTATTCTTTTAATTGCTTAGTGTATAATTTACAGTTTACGCCTATAATCTAAAATCTAACCGAGGTATTTGTGCATAAACCCAAATATTGGAATCAAAGGTGAACAAATGTTCATTAGGCCATCATATTGTCCACAAATTAAATAGAAAGGCCAAAGAGGATAGAAATGAAAGGAAAAGATGGAAAAGAGGACCAAAAAGGCAAAATACCTAGATTTCTTTGTGTTACAGATAGAGAGAGAGAGAAGGACCTAAGAAAGAAGGTTGGAAGCTTAGACTCTGAAATATGAGGAATAATGGGGAGTTGAGGATGATGTGACCGAAGTGGATGATAATGGTTGTGTCATGCTTGATCCCTGGAGGCTGATGAAATCTTGGTCTCCATTAGAGGAACCAAACCCTAGAGAGAGGAGGAGACTGCTGGTACCTATGTGCCTATGGTATAGGTGTTTACCTTCTGAGTTAGTAAGAAGAGTTCCTTAGACCAGGAAGAGGTTTAGTAACAAGTTGTGAAGCTTTACACCTACTTGGTTGTCCTTGAGGATGACTCCACTTTGAAGTATTGTTCAAGTAGAAGGATCATGGGAAGTGCATGTCATACCCTGTACATGCTTGGCTCGTGGTTAAAAAGTTGAGTAGGCAGTTGGACATCAGAAAAGTGAACCTAGGGTCCCTAGGCCTAAGAGGGGAAGTGGTGTACCTGATGCTCATAATGAGATTTGAGTTTCTATAGATTAGAGCATGGTACTTGTAACATCCCTGACCTGGGTTTTGTGTTAACCCTAGATAATTTGCCTAATAAGGTTGACTAGATGCTTAATCTAATCTGGTGAAATGTAATTAGGAATCAAGAGGAACTTATATTTCAATTTTAGTCCTTTTGGAATAATGTTGAAATAATGTTTTACTTGATTTGGACTAAAGTGCAAATTACCCAAGTTGAGGAGTTAAATTGCAAATTGTACATGGCAATATGTTCATCATGTTTTGAATCATCATGAGATTGTATATGATGGATAGATATGTCTTATGGTAGCCTGAGTACCAAGAAAGAGCTGATAAAGCAATGTTTGTGCATTAAAATCTAGTTTTGGTGTAATGTGCAATTAACCCAAAACCCAGGGTTCAATATGCAAATTACCACTTCAATAAGGTCCCTAATGTTCTTGACACCATGTAGAGAAAATAAAATGAGAGGGGCACCTCATTTGAATTAAGTTGGAGGAGAGAGAATCTTGATATTAAAATAATCAAGATTTAAGCCTAAGTGAAATCCTAATTCAATTTAGTGCAAATATAAATATATTAATTGAAGGGCTTTCAACCAAAATTAAAATGGTTGGATTCATATGTGTGTGGATGACCATGATCTATACAAGGACCACGGAATATCCCAAGGAGGTGAGAACTCCACTCACCATTATTATAAGAAAAAGAATTTCCACTCAAAAATGAATATTACTATTATAAGGGTTAAGGTGCTTAATTTCTTTTCCCTTAATTCATGGATAATGGAAGGGAGATCGGTGGGGATAGATATGTCTTTGCATGCAAGAAACCAAGGGGGAAGTGGTGGAAACAATTTTGGAATTTAATGAATTTTTATAAAGCATTTTCTCTCTCATGGAATTTCTTATAAAAGTACCCTTTACAAGCCCAAACAAAGGCTTTTTTGGAACCCACCTCTTTTCTTTGCTTGGGAAATGACCAAGGATATTGGGAGGATCAAGAGAACGACCCCCAACCTGTTGGTAAGCTTCTTGACCTCCTTTCACCTTGAATCCATGGTGAAAATCGAAAATCAATGCATGAATTCTTCTTATCTTGATCCCCTTTTCAATTCTAACCATTCCTTTTCACTCCAAGCTTGAGGACAAGCCTTGGGAGAGTGAAAGGAGTTGCATCCACAATTTTTCACGTGATCTTGATGCTTTGGAGCTCAATTGGAGGCGGGTTTTATAACTTGAACCCTTAATTTTATTATTACATTCAATTCCATATCAATTGGTGATCCTTTCTTCATTTCCAAAATTTGATTTGGTTGATTGATGCAATCACCATGAAAATCATAGCAAGTTTCGTGGGTCTGGAGCTTGATGATGATGACATCATCCTAAGCACACACCTCAAAAATATCATAGCCAAACGGTTTCAATTGTTGGACCAAACGGTTTCACCAAACCGTTTGGTGATTTGAGCCCCAAACCGCATGAGGGTGTTGATCGTTTGGATGGGTTGACTATTTGAGGTCTGAACCCTAGAAAATTTTGGATGATGATCCAAGGGCTCCAATTGATTAGTTCAACTTATGGACAAACTTTCAAATAGAAACCCTAATTGGCTAAGTGTTGATTTTGCAATTGATTGAGATGATGTTTTGGGTTTATTGACCCAAACGGTTTCAAAACCATTTGGGAATCATCCAAACGGTCTCAAGACCGTTTGGAGGTCAACCAAGACCGTTTTGAGGTCTAGGTTTGAGTATGGTTGGGTATTTGAAGATCCAAAGATACCAAATTTAAATACAATCAATTGCTGATTTGACAATCAATCCAATGATCCAAACCTTAATTGGATGTTATGGATTTTGATGATGAAATGGGAAAACGGTCTCGAGACCATTTGGAGATCATCCAAACGGTCTCAAGACCGTTTGGGGCTCACCCAAGACCGTTTGGAGGTCTAGGGTTAAGTATGGATGAGTAACTGAAGGTCCTAAGGTACCAAATTGAAATGCAATTAAGTGCTGATTTGATGATCGAACTAATGATCTAAACCCTAATGAAATTTCACAAAATCCAAGCATAGGATGAGGCAAATGGTCTCAAGACCATTTGGAGGTCATCCAAACGACCTCAAGACCGTTTGGGGTCTGGTCATATCAAAAATTTGATGATGATTTATTAGTTGCAATGGAATCAATTCCACAATGTTGATCATTGATGGTGATTCGATTCAAAACCCCAATTGAAGGTTTATTGAGTGGAAGTCCTAGATCAATTGGGTTCAAAAACCTAATTTTTTATTCAATTGATGGATGATTTAGTAGTTTAATTGATGAAGAAACCAAGGGCTCAATTGTAAACTGGTTCATTTATTGCCATGAAGTGTCTAAGTGTTGATGGAACTTTTTGGTCCATTCGGTTTTCAGAGGGTTTGGAGCAAACGGTCCTAAGACCATTTGGGTCCAAACGGTCTCAAGACCATTTGGGACCAAATGGTCTCAAACCTTTTGGAGACCCATGACTCATTCGGTTGTCTAAACATTTTCAAGCACCAACTTTGCTAAACGGTTTCAAACCATTTGAAATTAATTGGTCAAGACCGTTTGAGGTCTAAGTGACCAAGACCTTTTGAAGTTCAAATTGGTTAAACCATTTGGAGACCTAATATGATCAAAGGTCAATTAGCTACTTGATTATTAATGATATAGACCAATGATGATTATGAAGGTTAACCCTAACTATGTGTACTTAAGTGAAGAGTTAACCTAGATCAATCTTGGAGTATTTACCATCCTAGAGAGGATGAAAGGGAGAGAGAATGGGAGAGATGATTGCTTACTTAATAAGCCGTAATCCTCTCATTATGAATAAATGTGTAATCAGGATTTGATCCGTAATATGAGATCATGAAATCCTCATTGAAAAAGATTGATGTACCTTGACCCTAATTTAGGGTAAGGTTATGTGAAACCCTAATTTAAGGGCAAAGCTCAGTGAAACCATAATATAGGGTGATGTTGTCACCCTAACTTAGTGTAAACATGTAAGAAACCCTAATTTGATCGAAATTGTACATCTTAAACCTATTGGGTAATGGTTTATGAGGAACCCTACTTGGATGTGAATGGTAAACCTTAATCCCAAAAATGGGGTAAAGGTGCATGAAACCCTAATATAGGGCAGTGCTACTAATTCTAGGTGAAGTCCTATCACTGGGTGATGTGTTGTGAAATCTTAATTTCACATAATACTAGGTGAAACCATGATGTAGAAAGATGTTATGTGAAACTCTAACGAAGAGTGAGTGATGCGATGATTTTGAGTCACATTTATAGACTTGTTTGATATGTGTTTTATGCATTTATTAGTCATTTTCATGGTTAATGTTGTATAATTCATTCACTTTGGTCTATGCTACTTCTTTATGTCAAATTTCCCCTATTTCAGCATTTTGAGTATTAATTATCAAAAGAATATGTTTTGTGTGGACTTATGTGGTTTCGTGTGTTAATTTCAGGAAAAACAAGTATCTACTACTGTTGATACCATCGACAGTGGTCGATACCATCGACCGGACCACAGGTTGCCAGCCGCAAGGACCAGAACAAGATTGATACTATCGAAAGGGATGTTGATGGTATCGAGACATCAGATTGCAGGAGAGAAAGGAGTTGATACTATCGACACAACTATCGATACTATCGACGGGAGGAGCTGCAGTGACACAAAAAGACAAAACCATCTCTACGGAGTTGTCGATACCATCGTCCCACGTCGATGGTATCGAGATGACATCAGGCGCAAAGACAAAAGAAAAGAAGAACAATCGATGTCGCGCAAGGTCGATACCATCGACCCACATCGATGGTATCGACACCCTCATATATGAGTTTGATTCAGATTGATCTTAATCGAACGGCTGTGATTAATTGGTGACCAAATTCGAGAAATATACCTAATGACGGTGCCCAAGAGGGAGGAATCACGTCATTAGCCGCTGCACACGTCCCGAGGAGAGGTAGAGAGAAGAACAGAGCCCAGACGTACGCCCCAGCCGATCTAGATGCCGAAGAAGATGATTTCCACCACCGAAAGGTGGGAGAACGTGTATTCTACGCCAAGGATCGCTTGGATCTTCTCCATTCAGGGGTTTCACCACTCAATCATGTTTTTCTCATGTTTCCCCTTTTCACTACTACATTTTGCTCTGGGATGAACATGCAGGGCTAATCCCCTTTGTCTTTAGGATTGGGAGTAGCCCGGGAATTCATTGTATGACGATTCTATCATAGTAATTCATATCTTATCTCTTAAATCCATGGTATAGTTTCGCTTTCTCCAATATATTGTTATGCTTGATCACCATAATAATAATCTAATGCCCTTAATTGCTTTGAAAGAAGAATTAATGGTTGAAAAGAGACGGAATTTACATTAATTGACAAATCCCTTAAACAAGGTGGTGTAAGATTAATGGTGGATACTGAGAGATCATTTTTAATACACCTAGTTTAGGATATAGGTTACTACGACGGTGGAACCGACCTAGACGTAGGTAGTGAATTGTACCATGACAGTGGGAAATTCTGATTTTAGGCCACTACCTAGATAGAGAGATAAAATTGAGTGATTATATGGAATTTAATACAATGAAAACCCGCGGTGAAACCCCAATCCTAAAGATATCATTTTGAATTGATTAAACCAATCATTTAACCGATTGCCTTGTTTGATTTTATTTTTGTTTTCTTTTAATTTTAACAACAAACTTTCAATTATTTAATCGTTCTAGCTGATCGCAAGAAGTTAGTAAGAGTCTCTGACAATTTCACATATCCCTGAGTTCGACTCGGGCCTCACAAGGCCTATATTACTTCGATGCGTTCACTTGCGAATCTACGCATGGTAAATTTGTGTCAATTTTTTGGCGTCGTTGCCGGGGATACGGCAATTTGTCAGCACTACGAGTGTTGCAAGCGGCCACTCTAGGCCACATTTTTTTCATTATTATCATTTCAAAAAGATTCATAATCTATTTTTAGAATATTTTCAATTGTCAAGCACTATACTAAAATAAAAATTTTCTAATTGCAGGTATTGTGCATGGTGCAGACGCGTAGTACTGACTACACACGGCATGCACTAGAGGTTCCACTACTGGGACCAGAAGACGAGGAAGATCTTCATCAAGGCCATCTTGAGGAAATAAACTCAGAATTCGAACAAGAAGAGATGGAGTATGAGCCACAAACAATATGGGAGAAGATCAAAGCTTCTTCCTCAGCCTCTTCCAAGGGGCCGATCAAGAAGTAGGCGGTTAATATTCTGACATACAAAATTGATCCGGCTTTAATCAACTTGGTGAAGTCTAATGCCTTCCATGGGCTCAAAAATGAAGACCCCGTCACGCACATAAGTCAATTTGTGGAGAATTGTGATATGGTAAAAATCGATAGATTTCCACAAAATGTGCTCTACTTCAAGCTCTTCCCTAGTTTTCTAGCAGGAATTGCATGTGAATGGCTACACAACTTGGACGATGAATACGCGCAGTCTTGGGACCACATGGTAGAGGTTTTCTTCGAGAGGTTCTTTCCACCCGAGAAGACCAATGACATGATCAGGAAGATCCACAACTTCACCCAACAAGCAGGAGAGACCTATTCTCAGACCTGGGAAAGGTTTCAGATCATGCTCAGGAGATGCCCGCATCACGGGCTTGATAAGGAGACATAGGCCAGGATCTTCTATTTTCTCTCTTTGAGCATGATGGAAGCAACCTCGACTCAGTCGGCTCTGGAATTTTCTTGAACAAAACGGACACCAGGTGTTGGGAAATCTTAAAGAACATGGCCAAGAAGCAATCATGGGGCGAAAGAGGTGTCGTGGAACATGTTCGAGTGGCAGGTGAATCTAAAGCAATAAAGGAGCTGAATGAGAAGATGGATCTTCTCGCAAAGAAACTACTTGCAAAAGAGGATACTAAGTCCGAGGATGAGGCTCAAGTCAAATTCATGAGACAGCAACAAGGCTACATGAATAATGACTATTCATGGAGGAAAGACAAGAAGTTCTCCTGGAAGGATCCAAACAACTTTCTGCAGGATCCAGATGCCAAACCCCAGCCAGTAGCAGAGGATAAGAGAAAAGAGCTGCTCAATCAAGTGATAAAGCAAAATCAAGAACTAATGGCCACTTTTGGCCAACAAATAAAGCAACAAGGGGAGTTTATGAACCAATTCGGGTAGACCCTGCAGAGCCATGGGGCTCAAATGAGGACAATAGAGACATCTATGGCACAAATGGCAGTGGAGATAGCCAGTTTGAAGAAGTCGGTGCACCTGGGTTTTCCGGGTAATATTAATGTTTCAGGAGGAAACCAGCAGGCGAAGGCCATATTGCTAAGAAATGGCAATAAAGTGTTAAATCCCAGAGCTGATGAACCAAGCAAACCCCAAGAAGAAATCTAAGGTGAGGCCACTGAGGAGCTACTCGTACCGGTCACAGAACCAATTGATGACACAACAGTGGATTCTACTTAAGATCATATTGTAGAGGAGGAGGAGCCTCAGAAAAGGACACCCTATGTGCCACCGCATCAAAGGGCACAGGCTGTCCTGGTCCCTTATCCAAACAGTGCTAAGGCAAGGACGGTAGATGCCCAATTCATAAAGTTTTTAGACAGTTTCAGAAAGCTTTCAGTTAACATCCCTCTTTTGGAAGCTATCGAGCAAATCCCTTCTTACGGGAAATTTCTGAAAGACATCATCACGAAGAAGAGAAATATTCCAGATACAGAGGTTGTTGTGCTTAAGGAGTAGGTGAGTGCATTCATCATGGGCACATTGCCACCAAAGAGGCAGGATCCGGGTTGTTTCAACATTTCATGCTACATCGGGAAAGTAAAATTTGGTGAAGCACTATGTGACTCAGGGGCGAGCATTAATTTGATGCCCCTTTCTACATTCAAGAAGTTGGGATTAAAGGAGTCATGTCCAAGTAACATGACAATCCAATTGGCGGACAATTCAGTGGTAAAGCCATATGGGATTTGTGAAGATGTGCTAGTAAAGGTGGATCGATTTGTATTTCCTGCAGATTTTGTTGTCATGGAGATGCAAGATGAACAAGGCAATGAGCTACTACTCGAAAGACCATTCCAAGCTACAGTCGACATGATACTCGAGATGGGGAGAGGTCGGTTAACCTTGGGTATAGTCGATGACCGATTTGAGATGGCCATGCCTTCCAGCGCTACTTCACCTAAATCTAAGGAGCAATGCCACATGGTAAAACATTTTGATAATAACATCTCACTTCATATAGGGAAGCCATTTCTAGATATGGCTCATGTAATGACCAAGGTGGACAAAGGGACTTTAGCTGTAGACATCATGGAGCAGACCAAAGTGGTCTCCCTTTGCAAAGTTGTAGGGTTCTCGAATGATGAGGATGAGGACATTATTCCCTCTCCGGAGGATGATGTTATAGCAAATTCTATTTTTGATGCATATCCAGAATTACCACTGGAGGCTTGTTTAGTCAATATCACTCATGATTGGATGAGAAGCAAATCACTCAAGGAGTATGCCAAGATGCTTCAAATTCTGCCATGCTTCTATGCGAGGTATTATGAAGATATAGGTGAACTTCCCCCACCGCTTCAATCATCCTTAATCAGCCCACCGGAGTTGGAGTTAAAGCCACTGCCACCGCACCTCAAGTACGCCTTTCTATCTGAGGAAGAAAAGTTGTCAGTGATCATTTCTGCATATCTGAATGTGGAATAGGAGGACCAGTTGTTTATAGTGTTGAAGAACCACCGGGGAGCATTTAAGTGGTATGTTGCAGATATCAAGGGTATTTCCCCTACTTTGTGTTAGCATAATATTCGGCTCGAGGAGGGATCCAAGCCGGTGATTCAACCGCAATGTCGAATGAATCCAAGCATTATGGAGGTTGTGAAGAAGGAGGTGATTAAGCTTCTTTCCGTAGGTATTATCTATGCAATTTCAGACTCGACATGGGTGAGTCCCACGCAGGTAGTCCCAAAGAATGGGGGAATAACTGTTACTCAAAATATTTTAAATGAACCTATCACCACCCGCTTGGTAACCGGATGGCAAGTTTGTATATATTATCATGTCTTAATGCCGCTACACTAAAGGATCACTTTCCTCTCCCATTTATTGATCAAATTCTAGAGCACTTAGCCATCTGGGCACACTTTTGTTTTTTGGATGGGTATTCGGGGTACAATCAGATTTCAATTGATCCTAAGGACCAAGAGAAGTCTACCTTCACTTGTCCCTATGGAACGTTCGCTTACCGTTGCATGCCCTTTGGATTATGAAATGCACCAGCAACTTTTCAGCGTTGTATGCTCGCCATTTTTCTGATATGGTAGAACATTGTCTAGAAGTCTTTATGGATGATTTTTTAGTTTATGGTGCTTCTTTTGATGAATGCCTTTATAATTTGGATAAGGTGTTACAAAGATGTGAGGACACACATTTGGTCCTCAACTGGGAGAAATGTCATATGATGGTGAGTGAAGGGATAGTGCTAGGACATAAAGTGTCTAGCAAAGGTTTGGAGGTAGATCCAGAAAAAATTGAAGTAATTTCTAAATTGCCCACACCAAATTCAGTAAAAGGGGTAAGAAGTTTCTAAGGACACGCCGGATTTTATCGTCAGTTCATAAAAAAAATTTCAAAAATTGCCAAACCTCTATCCGAGCTTCTCGAAAAGGATGTCATTTTTTATTTCAATGACAAATGTTTACACACGTTCAACGTGTTGAAGGAGAAATTGATTTCCACACCGGTTGTTCAAACTCTAGATTGGACTAGGTCGTTTGAACTCATGTGTGATGCATCTGATTTCGCTGTAGGAGCTATGTTGGGACAGCGGGTGGACAATAAACCTGCCATGATATTTTATGCCTCTAAGACTTTGAATGATTCCCAACTAAATTACACGACTACTGAAAAAGAATTGCTTGTTGTTGTTTTTACTTTTGAAAAATTTTGGCAATATTTGGTTGGATCGAAAGTAGTAGTTTGGATTGATCACACCGCTATTAAATATTTGATGGAGAAAAAAGATGCCAAACCTAGAATTGATTAGGTGGATCTTGCTCCTACAAGAATTTGATATCGAAATCAAAGACAAGGCGGGGATTGAAAATGTTGTAGCGGATCATTTGTCTAGGTTAGATAGGGTAGATGAAAGAGATATACACATACCCATTGTCGAGACATTTCCGGATGAACAACTTTTGAAATTGACTTCTAAAGATCCGTGGTTTTCATATATTGTGAATTATCTTGCTTGTAGGATCATCCCGGACGATTGTACGTATCAAGAGAAGAAGAAATTTTTCCATTCTCTATGATATTATTTTTGGGATGACCCAATCCTTTTGAAACAATGCAGGGATGGTGTCCTGTGCAGGTGTGTACCTGAGGTGGAGTATGAGAGTGTTCTTCATCATTGCCACACTCTACCTACGGGCGGACACCATGCGAGCTCTCGTACGGCGGCCAAAGTACTAGAAAGTGGCCTATATTGGCCTACCTTGTTTAGAGACGCCTATGAGTTCCTGAGGCAATGTGATTCCTGCCAAAGAGTAGATAACATTTGAAAGAGACAAAAGATGCCTCTGAATGTTTTCCAAGAGGTTGAGGTATTTGATTTGTGGGGTATAGATTTCATGAGACCCTTTGTGTCCTCAAATTCGAATTTATATATCCTTTTAGTTGTTGATTATGTGTAGAAGTTGGTAGAAGGAATACCCACAAGGACTAACGATTCTACTGTAGTGTGCAGGTTCATTAAGGAAAATAGCTTTTGTAGGTTTGGAGTGCCCCGAATGATCATTAGTGATGGGGGTACGCACTTTAGGAACCAAAAGTTCTTGGCACTACTGAAGAAATATGGGGTCAAACATAACATTAGTACCCTGTATCACCCGCAAACTCAAGGACAAGTGGAGGTCTCCAATCGTGAAATTAAGAAGATCTTGGAGCGTACTGTGGCTTCCACGAGGAGGAATTGGAGTGCCTTACTACCGAATGCGTTGTGGGCATACAGGACGGCATACAAGACACCTATAGGCACCATGCCTTTTAGGTTGGCATACGGTCAGGCTAGTCACTTACCAGTGGAATTAGAGCACAAAGCACATTAGGAGCTGAGAAAGCTCAACTTGAGTTATGATGAAGCAGGGAAGAAGAGATTACTTGAATTAAATGAATTGGATGAGTTGTGAATGATTGCATATGAGAAATCTCAGATATACAAGGAGTGTACTAAATTGATCTACAATCGCGACATTCAGATGCACACCTTCAAGAAGGGAGATCGTGTGCTTTTTTTCAATTCGAGGCTGAAGTTACATCCCGAGAAGCTAAAATCCCAATGGAGTGGACCATTCACAGTAGAAGAGGTCAGACCGCATGGTGCAATCATGGTGTGTGATGGCGAGACTACATTTTTGGTCAATGGACAAAGGTTGAAGTTGTATTTTGGTGAAGATTACACGAAGAAGGTGAATGAGGTCAAACTCATTTCACTTTCAGATGCAAAAAGAGCTTCAAGTCGTCTAGCCGAAGACGTTAAATAAGGGCGCTTGTTGGGAGGCAACCCAACCATTGGTACTTTAGTTTAGTTCCTTTACATTCGTACTTTGATTTGTTTTAACTTAGTTTTTAGTGTAAAAAAGATACCGTGATCGTTTGCTACATGTGCAGGTCTGAGCCACAGTCGATACTATCGACCCTTGTGTCGATGGTATCGACCGTGGTACAGGTTGGCGACTGTAGGAATTGCACTGCGTCGATACTATTGACGGCCTGATCGATGGTATAGACATACCTACAGGCAGATCGCAAGCAGAGGTCGATGGTATCAAGATGTCAGTTGATACCATCGAGATCTCTGGAGATTTTCAGAAAGAATGGACTCAGTAAAGTATATACCATCAACGGGCCTGACGATGGTATCGACACATTCACACACAGAAGGCAGCATTCGGGCCTCGCGAGGATTTTCCCTACTCAGAGAGTCGATACTATCGACTCACGTCGATAGTATCGACATGCCACGTCAATGATCCACGTGGAAAGATCAATAGCGATCGCAGCAACAAAGAAGTCGATCCGGGGGATGGGTCGATACCATCGACTCACGTCGATAGTATCGACACGTCAGCGATCCGGGACCCGCAATCTAGCCATCGATGACCGTCGATACTCACGGAGAGACAGATCGTGCTACCCGGGTCACCTAAAGAGTAAATCGGTATCTCTGTTCCAACCTTTAAGATTGCTTTTGACTATGAGGCCATAGTCGAATTCAAGCTTGGGGGTGGGGGGTAGTTGGAATAGTTCTATCTTTTATTTTCTCTATTTTTAGTTTTATTGCTTTTGTTTCTTGCAATCATAGTTTGTCTGTAGGATCCACATTCTATCTAGTGTAATCGTGGATGTCTTAGGTCTTGTGTCATCTCAGTTTCATGTACATGGTAATTAAGGGAAAATTAATAATTTTTGAGTGTTCGCAAGCTTGAGTGTTGTTCAACCTTGATAACTTAAGTTAAGAAATGATTGGTTTTGTCAACATTAAAATAGAAATTCACAACTGTTCATTCCTAATGATTCATGAAAGTGGACGGAATTTGGTTGTTGAGCCTTAACTGACCAAGTGATAATGAGACTTTAATTTGAAGTAAAAGAGAGAAACCTTTTAACTGCCACACAGGTCAGTAGGGAGGGACACATAATACTTTTCAAAGGTTCAGTCAACTAGTCTTGTGATCTTTCCACCTCATTGCTTTTCACAATCCACCATAATATTTTGGAAGTAAATTATGGTTTTAACCTTTTTGATTGCATGGCATGTAGATAGGACTTGGAGTGCAACCATTTTCATATGTTTTGCATGAAAAACAAAAAATAGAATAGTTACACATGCACATTACCCGTAGGTGCATGTCATTTAGTTGCATTCATAACTTTTATGCATAGAATATATCATGTACCTCATTTATTCTTTAATGGTGAATTAAATTGTTCCATATCTTCTAAATAGTTCAAATATTTGAGTTATGCAGAAAAAGTAAGCCTTATAAACTATTCATTGCCAATTATGGATATAAGGGCTTGAAAAAAAAGAAAAAAATTAGAAAAAAAAAATGAAATTAAAAAAAAAAAGTCATTAAGAAGCAAGTGGAATAAGAGGGAAAAAGGAACATAATCTCACCTGCATATTAAGATGAGTAAGTACATGATGTAGCTCAGTTAGATATCCATCTCATCTTGAGATTGGATATTAGTGCATGCATCATTTCACCCAATCTTAGGCATTAGGGCATTTTTCATGTGCATTGGCATCATTTAGGACATATTTTCTTTTTGCATGTTGAAATTGTACAATGCTTCCACTTCTTCCATGAGCCACCCATTTCATCCACCCGTTGCTCAAATTGGTAGGCCACCGTGAATTTCTCCTCACTTGTGAATATCAGGAGAACTGTTTCCATGTAGATGGTAGTTAGGGCGAGCAACGTAGTATAGGAGATCACAAGATGCACTATGTCTGGACCGGCGAATTTTATTATGTTAACTGCCTTATTTGATAGTGTTCATCACTTTTGAGTTAGACATCTTTTATGGGTGATTACTGTCGCCTTTAGGGTAATTATCATTATGTGGTTAGCAAGGGTCGGTATGCGAATGTCCGGTGGGAGTCATATGGGATGTTAGTTGTGATGCTTTGTTCTTTATTTGACTCTGGCAATTCTATTCTAAGGTTTAGTTGCTCGAGGGCGAGCAATGTTCAAGCTTAGGGGAGTTTGATGCGATGATTTTGAGTCGCATTTATAGACTTGTTTGATATGTGTTCTATACATTTATTAGTCATTTTCATGGTTAATGTTGCATAATTCATTCACTTTGGTCTATGCTACTTCTTTATGCAAAATTTCCCCAATTTCAGCATTTTGAGCATAAATTATCAAAAGAATATGTTTTGTGTGAACTTATGTGGTTTCCTGTGTTAATTTTAGGAGAAACAAGTATCTGCTACTGTTGATACCATTGACAGTGTTTGATACCATCGACCGGACCACAGGTTGCCAGCCGCAAGGACCAGAACAAGATCGATACTATCAAAAGTGATGTCGATGGTATCGAGATACATTAGGTTGCTGGAGAGAAATGAGTTGATACTATAGACACAATGGTCGATACTATCGATGGGAGGAGCTGCAGCGACACAAAAAGACAAAACCGTCACTACAGAGTTGTCGATACCATCGACCCGCGTCGATGGTATCAAGATGACATCAGGCGCAAAGACAAAAGAAAAGAAGAACAATCGATGCCGCGCAAGGTCGATACCATCGACCCGCGTCGATGGTATCGACACTGTCAGATATGAGTTTGATTCAGATTGATCTTAATCGGATGACTGTGATTAATTGGTGACCTAACTCGGGAAATATACCTAATGATGGCGCCAAAGAGGGAGGAATCATGTCATTAGTCATTGCACACGTCCCGAGTAGAGGTAGAGAGAAGAACGGAGCCCAGACGCATGCCCCAGCCGATCCGGACGCCGAAGAAGACGATTTCCACCACTGAAAGGTGGGAGAACACATATTCTACACCAAGGATCGCTTGGATCTTCTCCGTTCGGGGGTTTCACCACTCAATCATGTTTTTCTCATGTTTCCCCTTTTCTCTACTACATTTTGCTCTGAGCTGAACATGAAGGGCTAATCCCCTTTGTCCTTAGGACCGAGAGTCGCCCGGGAATTCATTGTATGACAATTCTATCATAGTAATTCATATCTTATCTCTTAAATCTGTGGTATAGTTTTGTTTTCTCCAATATATTGTTATGCTTGATCACCATAATAATAATCTAATGTCCTTAATTGCTTTGAAAGAAGAATTAATGGTTGAAAAGAGATGGAATTTACATTAATTGACAAATCCCTTGAACAAGGTGGTGTAAGATTAATGGTGGATACCGAGAGATCATTTTTAATGCACCTAGTTTAGGGTATATGTTACTACGATGGTGGAACCGACCTAGACGTAGGTAGTGAATTGTACCACGACAGTGGGCAATTCTAATTTTAGGCCACTACCCGGATAGAGAGATAAAATTGAGTGATTATATATAATTTAATACAATGAAAACTCGCGGTGAAACCAAAATCCTAAAGATCTCATTTTGAATTGATTAAACCAAACATTTAATCGATTGCTTTGTTTTGTTTTATTTTTGTTTTCTTTTAATTTTAACAACAACTCTCAATTATTTAATTGGTCTAGCTGATCATGAGCAGTTAGTAAGAGTCTCTGAAAATTTCACGTATCCCTGAGTTCGACTCGGGCCTCACAAGGCCTATATTACTTTGACGTGTTCACTTGCGTTTCTACGCACGGTAAATTTGGGTCAGTGAGCCTAGGTGAAATCCATATATATGTGAGATGCTAAGTGAACCTCAAATTATAATTGTGGAAATCCTATTCCTATTAATGGAATAGTGATTCATGTATTGATAAATGTAACACCTAGAGGGGTTGATAATGGATATCCTTACATTAATAGTTCCCGACTAAAGGGTGAGTCCATAACATTGGCAATAGTTGTATATTCTAAATAGATGAATTATGATCAATACATTACATGATGAATGTGATGATCTAGTGCATAAAGTATTAGGATGGGAAATACCCTAATACAAGTTATGTGGATGAACTCCAGTAAGATGAGGGTGTTGAGGGAAGTGATACATCAAACTATGATAGATATCACATCCAACACCCCAATGATGATATACCTTGATGTATTTTATATGCAATATAATTGGATGAGTGAAATAGGAATTATGTCATGTCAACTGTTACATTGAGATGTAATGCACCTTGTTGAATATAGGCTAACATGCCTTATGATAAGGTTAATCCAAATCAATTAACATTGATGCAATCATATTCTAGTAAAGATGAGAGAGAAACTCATACTTTGTGTTGATACTTCATTTAATGATGAATGATGAGAATAAATAAGTATGTTTGAACACTTATGTTATCAATATTGGCTCTTAAATGAGTGAAGCAATGATATAGGGTTGGATCATTAATAATATGATCCTAAGAACTTAAGTGGTTATTTATGAAAAACCCTAATAGAGGGTGCTGACATAAAAAAGAAACCATGCACCCTAAAGAGGGAATAGTAGTATCACTTAGTGATGTATGGTGCTGATATGAAAGCATTATAATTGTTATCATGAATACTAATTATGCAGGAATGATGAGATGAGGAGTATAGCCAGGTATTGGCTATGATGCTCTGTGTATTGAGAATGTTTTATAGGCTTTATAAGCCTTCATATGCTTTGTGTAGTAAGAATCATTGTGCTTTGTGTACTAAGTGCAATACTTTGTGTAGAAAGAATCATTTTTCTTTGTGTACTATCTTTCATATGCTTTTTGTAGTAAGAATCATTGTGCTTTGTGTACTATGTGCAATACTTTGTGTAGCAAGAATCATAATGCCCTTGGTCAGATGCCTTGAAAGTATTAAGTTACCTAATAAGTGGTAATAAGTATCCTATGATGAGATATGGGTTCAAATACCCAGATTCTATAATCATGATGATGAAATTGTTAAGAAGTGGAAATGTACTTGATGAGTTGAGGGATTAAGATCCCAATACTTTGTGAAAAGAGTATGGCTACAGGCCATGACTCCATAAGACAATGCCAGACATTAGATATATGATCTAAGCCTGAAGAGAGTTAATGTTGTAGTAATGATTCTATAAGTGAATAAATGTTATACATGTTCTTCATATTCCTTGATTGATAAGTGACATGTTGCTCTATCAAGTTATAGCTGCAATGCTTTTGATAAGAATAATGTTCTAATCTGTTAGACATTGAATTAACTGCTGTCAAACAATTATGATTCCTCTATTCATATTTATCTTCTTATGCTGCAATAATAATGTTTCTGGTGGAGAGTTATATCTCTCACTGGGGCAATTTACAATTGACTCACCCCCCGTGGGAACCACTTTTTAGGTGGACACAGACGAGGAGGCAGGAATCCTTCAATAGGAAAAGGACAGTAGTAGCAGCAGGGACAACAGTGAAGTCTCAGGTGGAGACACTGGTTGTTATGCCTTGTATAGATGTAGATAGAGTCCTATGTGTTGTCTCTGTACTCTCAGGTCCTCGGAGTTGTAGTCAGTGCTTTCGAGATTTTGGCTCAGTGCCTTGAAATTTTACACTACTTGTGTTTAGTTTAACAATACAAGATGATGCTTGTAATTTTTAGAAAGAGTTGATACATGATATGTACTTTTGAAAATAGAATGTAAATGTGTTACTTTGGTTCTTGTGAGAAAGATTTCTTTGATGGATCTCTTGATAAAAAGGTTTTAATTTTTAGTAATTTTCGATAATAGGTTGCTTAGTGAAGGCTTCCGCATTAGTTAGTTATGTTTTTGTGAGTTGTATGCCACAGTACTCCTCATGCTTAGAGGAAAGGGAAACCCCTTAAGTTTAAGGTATGTTTGATGAACCCCTCACAGCTAAGTTGGTGACATGGGAAGGTTTGTTCTTGGTCCAATGTTGAGGAACGAGAACAAGTATGACCTAGCATGGTCTAGTAGGTGGTCTACTTGTGCCTTAGTAGTTGCTAGGGTCAAGCATGCTCATGTGGATGTAAACCCTAGACATAAGATCATTTGTGACCTTTGTTATCAAGGTGTAGTTTACTCCCATCCTGGGAGAGGGACCCTTTTGTAGGGTGTATACCGGTTTTTGTTGGTTTTGAGGTAACCTAAAGAGGTCTCATAGGTTATTGAGAAGCTAAGTGAGAAGTACATAGTATGATAATGAACCTGTAGACCCATAGTTTACCATCTCTAAGTGCATGTGGATGTGTTACCATGGAGGTAACCGGTATGGGGCCTGACCAAGGTAGGCAGGTTGCCATGACCCCTATGAAAGGATGAAAGTCAACCTAGGAATGCAGAGAAAGATGATGGAGACTTGGGTAAGGTTCTAAGTTGGACATGTACTATATTAGAATCCTAAGTCTATCCTAGGGCCAGGTAGGGAAAAGACCGATGGAAGTAGGAGTTTCCTAATTCCCTAGTTGTACATGACCATAGGGTCAGGAGGTAAAAACTATCATTGTCTGAGGGCCATGGGTCAAGAGATTGATCACCTTCTTGAATTCATGGGACCCAAAGGGCAGATGAGGAGGGCACTCTCTGGATGCATAAGGGAAGAGGGATGACCCCAAAAGTGTCGGAACCCTACAGACCTATAGGAGATGACCAAGGATTGTGTATGGACCCAAGTAGGTTCGAGATCAATTTTCCATGGAAGTAACTTTAAAATCGAGATGATCATGATGAAGAGGCACATGTTGCACATTTCAACTTAGATTTGAAGGTGTACTTGCAAGGTGGGATGTACCATCTCTACTCTTGGAATGGGAAGAACTCTGTATTCGGACTGCAACCAAATGCTTATTTCCTCTTGTTATGGGAGCGAGAGATAGGACAACATGCATGCCATACACCAAGGATAAAGATGATGTGAGTTGGAATGTTGCTATGAGGTATGAGGACAGAGATGATAACATACCCTTGTGTAGTGAACAATGTAGGGATAGTTTACAAACACTAAGAGAAATAAGGTAGCCATCTTGTGAGGATGTTTTTATCATGAGCTATGTGGAATTTGCAAGTTATAAAAAGGTTGAGTTTGATAACCAAGAGGATGAGCTTAGAGTTTTATTGATGAAGATAGACTTAGAGTCTGAGATGAGATGAAAAGTGGAATACATGGAAGTGTATGTCTTCACTATTACCTAGAACCTAAAGATGGAAGGTAGTAATGGATGCTTTTTTTGAGATGCAGATGCCTAGTTTAGCTAGAGGCTAAAAGAGGTTGTTAGGTTAACCCTAAGTTTGAAATAGGAGATATGTTTGGCTAACACTCAGATGTAACGAGATTGTTGATCAAGTTAGTAGTTGTTTGGTTAGCCATCATAGGCCTTGATGTAAGGAAAGGATGGTGGTAGAACCTTAAATGTACTTCTCTGGAAAAGAAGGTGATGAAACCCCAATTAGAGTGGTTTAGGGTTTCTGAGGAATCAATCTTGAGGAATCATGACGTACATGAGATCGTGATTTGGATGCTTAAGATGAAGTTACGTGTGGCATGTGGCCATGCAAGCCAGGAGGTGAAGGACGAACACTAGTAACCCAGTGTATTGATATAGAGGATAAAGAGTCCATGAGATGGAATGGGAGTTCATCACTATGAATGTTGTGGAAAATCTCGCCTAGACCAAGGAAGGTCAAGATGCATTATGGGTTATGGTAGATCACCTTACCTAGATGACATGAGAAAGAAAGAATATTGTCAAGGGAATGATTTAGTTGAACTACATATGAGAGAGAGATGGTTCAACTACACCATGATGCGAGTTCAAAAGTTCTTAAGTATAACCAATAGATTCACTTCCATGTGGTGGAAGTAGGTACATGAAGAACTCAATATTAGTACAGTTTATCACCCCTAACTAATGGTTAGTATAATCCAAACTAGAGGGTTTGATTAGAGCATGTGTGCTTGTTCAGGGTGATACATGGAGACAGTTCTTGTCCTCTGTAAGATGTGATGATAACCACCATAGCCAGTATCGGGATGTAAAGAAGCTTTGTATGGGAGGTTGTGTCAGTCACCACTTCATTAAGATGATGTTGGTGAAGGGACCTCGCGAAGGTCAGAAAAGGACCACAGTGTGTGCAAATGAAGTCGCTTTGATCGTGTAATGGTTGAAAGAGAGCCCAGGGGAAACATGAGTTGTAAGCTAATGCAAAGTAGACTGGCATGCGGTTCACTGTGGGAGAGTATGTGATGTGAAAATCCGACCCCTCTAAGTTATAGCTAAGAGAGTTGAGTCCCGGTTGCATGGTCCATTTGATATGGATTGGTGGAGATGGTTGTGTTTAGCCTTACCCCTCAGGATAAAATGATGTATAATGTTCTCCATGAGTCTGATCTAGAGCACTATGTGAAGTACCCAAGCCATGTGTTGAGCCCTAAACCTATTCAACTTTATGAGAGGTTCAAATGTCGTCAGTCGCCTATGAGGGTATGATATACCAAGGTGAGAGAGAACTCAGATGGAAGAATATGAGATGATGAAGGTTCTTGGGAAGCACCATGGAAAGGGTGAGGGCACATGGGAGCCATGATGGACATAAGAAAGGTTTATCTTGTTTGTTTGTGTGCTTGGTTGAATTTTGGGGGCAAAATTCCTACAAGAGGGGAAGGTTGTTACAACCCCAAATTTTCGGTTCTTTTGGTGAGACATGTAATTTCTCCTATTAAAGATATTTGAACAAATAATGATATAATTTGTTTTGAATAAAAGGATTTCGTTTAGAATAGCCTTGTTACTTTCTTTGTGAGCCTTATTGGCTATTGGGCCCGATAACAAGAAAGAGAAAATAAAAGAGAAAAAGAAATTCAGTTAATAAAAGTATATATATTAAGAAAGGGAGAACAAAAAGAGGTCGAAGCCTCTAGAACGCTAGGTAATATCCTCCTAAGGTGGATTTCATTCTTTAGGATTCCTTGGGTTCCAAGGAGTCCAATTTGCAAAGATAATGCAACAACAAAGAGAAAATATCAATTAAATATTGCTTAATTTAGAAGAAATGTGAGATAATGATAATATTACAAGAATAATAGTGGAAATGTGGATAATGGATCCATCTTGGAAAATATTTCATGTTACCATGATTTCTAATAGAAAAAGGAATCAGAATTAAGAAAATAAAGTATTATGAGAAAGAAATTATGCTTAAATGAGTTTTATTAAACATTTACTTGCATGTGAAGAAACCATATCTTTCCTTTCACGTTTAAGGTTCAAAATTGGAATAAAGGAACATAATGCAAATCTAAATATTTCCCTAAAATTGGGTTGAAAAAGAATGCACGGATTCCATGTTATGCAATTTACAAAATATCCTAAAGTGTGGAGATTAATGGCATAATGATCATGTGTCACGATTTATCTGGGATTAAATCCTAATTTTCAATTTTGGGCGCTCATCTGTGATCGTTGGATCCATGATCCACAACCTGGGACAAATCCTGATCACACCAGGATCTAGAATATCAGAGATCGGGCTATGATTTTTTTTTATCGGATATTCCGTGAGTTGGAAGCCATCTGTGAAGATGTGAAGGAGTCCATCTCCTTCAGGAGCTTGTTCCAAACCCAACCACCTTAAGGTTGGTGGGGTTTCTTTGTGAAATGGGGGATTCCCCAATTCACCGAGGACTCGATGGCCACCCTATATATAGGGTAGTGTGCGCAACAATGTGAGAAAACCTACAGTTTACCCTCTCATAACCGTGGTGCAGAGACGATCATCAAGGTGTCGTAAATTCTAGCAATTGACTTGACCTAGAGAAGCATATAACACCGAAGGGTAACTGCACCTGGTTAGCGATGAAGGAACGATGAGAAGAGGAAATTGGATCAAAGGTGGCATTCGCGGGAGGAAGACAAAGCTTCCTGGCCTCCTAGCTCTCCCGCCAGTGGATGGGATCTCAGAGTCAACCACCAGGTTGACCGTGGGTTCACTGCTCGCTTTGGCGTGAGGAAGAAGATGACTGCCTGGTCATTTACCAAAATGCCCATCCGCCACTGTTGTTTGGGTAAGGGAATTCTTGGCTTTCATTTCTTTCCCAACTAGGCGAGGGGCATGATCGTGGATCGTTGGATCCAGCGTGATCTAGTGAATCATCGATCCATCGGCCAATATTTTTCTAGAAATAGTAGATAATTCAAGTTAATGTCTTTTCTTGTGAAAATCTTAACTTTTGATAGGAAGCTCCGATGAATAAAGTTAAAACATGAAAGTTGCTTAGAAAAATATGAGGAACACAATAAAATGGGTCTGAGAACCTGAGTCTCTTCCTATTTGCAAAAGTGTGTTAATCTAATGAAAAGTGCTTATGTATTAGATAAAAAAAACCCTAATTGAGCATATTGGTTAACTTCGTGTTGCTTAGTTGATGAAATTGAGAAATTGCAACCTATTGAATAGTTAATGACGAACTTGAACCTAATCTAGATGTTTCTTGCATGATTTAGGGTTTTTACGTCATATGAGAATGATTAAGCATTTAGAAACCCTAATTTAGGGTAAAATAGGAGAAGATCATATTTAATTTGAAATATGTGAAAATATGTTGTTAAATGATGATCCTAAGCCTGTTAGATGAGATAGGTTATGATCGTTAGGGTTTGTGAGTTATTTTTCTTAATTGAGGTTTGTAATAATAAAAGTGAAAGAAAAACCCTAATTGCAATGGAAGCCCTAAAAGTGGATTAGAAGCCCTAGGAAGCAAACTAGGCTTAATAGACCTTGATGGCATGATCAATGATAGGAAAATTGGATGCATATTTCAGGATCATCATGTGTGATTTCTTGTTTATTGGATTTCTTGCTTAGTTGGATTATTTCTGCACTCAAGTCAGCTTGACAAGTATGTGGTTAATTATCGTGAATCATATTAGTTTCCTGAAGGTTTTCCATATGATTAATCACATTGAATGCAACCTATTAGTTTGTATGTTCATACTTGCAAATCATAAAGTCACTATGAGTATCACAATAATAATATAAGTGTGTATTCTCGCACCTACATGCCACCCGGATGGATGATGCCAAAAGGTCAAGCCCAGGAGGGAAGGCCCTTGGGCACCATGAGTGGTGACCCTAGACACCAAGCTCAAGATTGAGAAGGTGGTCTTTATAGAATGACTAATGGGCACTATGAGAGGTGACCCCAGGAAGCAAGCTCGGGATTGAGAAGGTGGCCTTAAGTCATTGGCAAAAGAGAAACCCTAAGGTGGGTATGCCAAGGTTAGGGCAAAAGTGGTGGAGAATGTCACACTGAAAGTGTAAAATTGGCTTGTTAATTAACCTGATTGTGATATTTAGATTGTTAGCCATATTTGTGAAATTTTGGTTGTCCCCACATACTGACATATTCATTTATGTTGACTGACATTTTGTTTGTCGGCTTTTTAGGTACAAGATTGAAAAGGACAAACAGTAAAGTGGCATATGTGGAATGAAATAAGAATTAAAGCACAAAGGAGGATTAGTTAGAATAGACTCCAGATATGGATAGAAGTAGATATCCAAGTTTTTGAAAAAGGTATGTAATGTTTTATTTTATACCAAATTTCAGTTTAGTTTGGTAGAATTTCATAATGATTACTTATTAATTGTTTAACCTTTGATCCTATTAATTGGGATAATGGCTCTGACCTTTTGGTCTCCCTTAATTGGGGGTTACCGGGAGGCGGGGTCATTACACTCCTCTTCTAGTACATCATGTCCTCGACCTTTTCCATTTTCAGGAGATGCTCGAATGCCACACTTTCACATGTAGTGCACAAGGTTGATATGGGATCTCTTCTTAACTCATTAGCAACAAGGTTATAAGCATGCCTATCCTTGGAAACCAAGTTTTTTAGATCAACATGCTCTTTGGATGAAACATTCAGGAGCTCCTTTCTGTTATTTAGCTTCTAAAAAATCATAGAGAGATTATTACCATCCATCATTTGTTCCCACATAGTCATCACAACCTTCTCGCAACTGATACACTCTAGCCAATGATTAAGGGACCTAAATCATCACCCTTTCCTGGTCACCTTGGCTAGCTTGACTTTGCATGGTCACAATTAGGATGATTTCCCAATGAAAGTTAAGCCTCTAGGAAGACTTCTATCCAGGCTTCGATTGAGGTTGCTCCCAATCCTACAAGCATGGTTATTGTTCCAAGTAACCTCTCCGCCCACCATATTTATTTCAACATGGTTAACAGCATCAACAACTTTGTTAAATCTCACCAATACGGAGTTTGCTAAAGACTTCCCCCTTCTTCTCACTAGATTTCGGAAGATGGTTGAAATCACCGATGACCAGCTATGGAAACTCAGTTTGGTTAAAATTTGCAAGAACCACCCATAGCCATCCTCTATAGATCTTCGAATTCAGTCCATAAACAACTGATATAACACAATGGAAGCCACTATGGTCAATACAACTTGTCGTGACCATTTGGTCCATTCTATGGATCACCTAAGAACCCCATATGTTAGGGTTCCAACCAATCACAACCCTACCTCCCTCAACTTTCTCCAAGTTGGAGTCACCCATGTAGTCTATCGGGAACATCCCATTAACATGCTATGCAATTTCCTTACCAATCATGGTTTCCAAGAAGATGACCAAGATAACACCTTCATCATCTATGATACTCCTAAGCCTCACCTACTTACCAGGTCTGGGTGCACCTCCCACATTCCAAGCAAGGATGCACATCCTAACCTTAGTTTAGATCACCCTATCTTATAGTGGTTCCACCTCCCCTTCTTATCATGTAAGATGACCCCTCGCAATCCTCATATTATCCTAGTGTTCTTCTCAAGGGTTTTCAAATCCTACAGAGTGTCAAATGAGTTCTAGAGATTTAGGGAACCCATGTCTTCATCTGACTGTGGGTGCAAATCCTTTTTGTCAATGTGTTGTAACATGGTCATTGTTGTGGGGTTTGAGGAGATGGCCTAACTTTTTGGAAATATGACATAAGATAGACAGGGGAAACAAATAGTTTACTGACATATTTCCCTTTAACCAACATATCGCATCAATAACTATTCAATAGGAAGGATAGTTTCACTAAGATACACCTAGTACTAGAGCAAGTCCTGCGACAATCCTCATCAGTGTAGATGCCACTCTATCTTGGACAATGTTTGTGCAACTCCTAGTTGTACAAGGACTCATATGACTACTCCTCCATGGACATCAGACTCAGACAACTATTTTAGCAATTCCTTTAATCTCCCCATGGACTGTGAGTTGATGTTTCCCTCCTTACAACAACCAAAGGAATCCTGCCTCTAGAGTAGTCCACAAAAACCAACTAGAACTCCTATCATCCTCCTAGAACAAGACAAAAAGGAGTTGTCCCTCCTGTTGGTGTTCTATTCACCAACCTGCTCTCCCACAACAATGATCCTCAATTGTTCTCTCCCTTGCTATCCTCCCCAGTTGGGTACGACTTGCTTGGGCTCTCTTGGTTACTACAACTAGAGAGGACAACAATTGTTAGAGTAACTGATTCCCAATTTTTTGTGTCATACTATAGGAATCCTCTAATACCCCTCTATTTATAGTAGAGGCTAGGGTCAGGGTTCCCAATTTGTGCAGGAGTGGAAGGAACCAGAAGATTCAAATTTTTGTAATAAATCAGGAAGTTTATCAATCTGTGGCATCTGAGATGGTCATTTGGAATGTGAAACGGTTGTTGGGCTCAACCCAAATGATCATATGGCACTTTTTAGTTTTGTTTATATGTCATATATTCAATTCTAATTAGTCCTCAACTTTACACCAGCACCAATCCTTGATGCAATCAAATTGCATCCCAAAACTGTAGTTTGGTGCATATGAGACAGACATCTCACATAACTTGATACAGTAGTCTTGCACAAGTGAGACAAATGTATCACAGGCCAGGTCAAGCTGAATTCTACCCAATGCATAATACAATTAACATGATATTCCAAATCACTGTCTCAACACTTGAACTAATCGTTTGGCAGTCTAGTCAGCTGATCGATTGCATGAATTAAAATATCTAAATATTTTAGTAATCAATTCAATCATCATTCAAGATCAAACTCCTCTTCTAGATGAGTTCCTATGTGTGTGACCCTATAGCCCCCATATCACGTTGGTAGTGAATGTCCATAACAACTTATGATGTCACAAGCAAAGCTTGGTGTCTAGTGACACATCAGTGCTACCCAAGTGAATGGAAAGTTGGGGAGCTACTTTAACCTACAATTTGTGTATGGTGTTACAATGTTTGTATAGTTCCTTTGTCACTAATATACATATTGAACTAGAAGCATGGAGTATTCATCCTCATTATTATTCAGTCTTATTTCTTGAACCAGAGCAGACTGCATGAGATATATGTAAGCTCAATATCACATATTGACTCACATTCACATGTTCATACTTTTCCCAATATCGCTAATCAAGAGGCCTTGGATATCATACTCTGATATGAGGAACAAATTCCATATATATCATTAACAGTCAGTCCCCATGTTTCAAAGTCATCCCATCATCAGCTTTATAACAACCCATGTTTCCAGACTATATTTGATGATGTCAAAGTGTACTGACCGACATGTGATGAGTGTAGTGATTTAGGGTTTAAGAACCACAACCACCACCATCACTATGGGAGCTGATTCTGACTACTATTACATGGTCTCACTTTCATGGTGGGTCTGTCTGGTACACTATTCACTAACATGTACTTGTGTTCTTGACTTGATATCACATATCATGACTAATGATACTCTGTCATCAGTCAACATACAATATAGTTTTATGTATTATTGTTGTCTATTTTTGTTCCACAGTAATATCCTACTAGTGACATAACATGAATATATGTACTCTTTGCAAACATATGATCTCATTGCTTAAATTCTCAACCTGGAGACATATGGCATTGAGCAACATCATTCTTTAGACATCCACTTACATTTGTGTGATCATCTCATTACTGGGACAAATATAGTGGAATTAACTTTATTATTATCAAATCATGTATATAATGCATCATCGCAATCATGATATGATTGGCTCTCTGGGTATACATACCAACACCAATCACCACATTCACATGGGTGACCTATTATGGGTCTCTTCTGCCGAAGGAGAAGTTCCTTCCTGACTACTCGTAGCTTGATGTGTAGGGCCCAAGTATGAGGTGATATGAGCATCGAATAAAGTGTCAATGTTAGGTATCACCTTGGTATCATTATAAATCACCTTCTCCACACAACCTCTGTCTCTTTATCTCTTAGGTCTTATGCTTTTATATATACCCTCGATAATGTTCACATACTAGGATTTAAGGCCTCAGATAAAATGTTCTTAAAAAGAATGATTAGACTATCCTTATCATTAAAGAACACCTACTTTTTAGGGAGCCCAAAAATAATAACTCCATAGTAAATAATTCTCAACTGAGAGTGGTACTAGGATGTATGACTAGTCATGAAGTTGATCTGACCTTGTGTGTGTGCGAGGACAAATCATGTCGTTAAGGATAATGGTTGTTTGTGGGACCAATCATCATTCCTAAAAATTATTAGAGCCTTAAGAAATGGTCTTGGGTGTTACAGTTTCTATCAAAGACATAATGACTCTAGTACTTGGGGCCCACATGGACATGAGGCATGTCGATCTTGAGCCATGTTACAGTATAACTCTACTGCATTTATAATGCATGGAATCACTCCAAGTTTACTGATGAACTTCTTAATCCAATAAGCTTCCTTTGTTGCACTTGAGACAACAATGCACTCAACTTCCATTGAAGAATTAACAACTATCTCTTACTCATAACTTTTCCAACTCACAACTCCTTATTAAGGGAAAAAAATTGGATTTCAATCTATAATCATCTTTGTTAGTTTTTATGCTTACATCAGTGTAACCCTTTTCAACCAAATCTTCCTCACCTCCATAAACAAGGAGCTTATCCTTATTTCTTTTCAAGTACGTAAGGATGTCTTTATGACAATTCAATAGCCTTCATTGGGATATGATGGATATCTACTCATAATGCTCAAAACATACAAGACATCATAACAAATTCATAACATTGCATACATGATAGATCCTACAGAGTATGATATTTTACTCATAAGTTCCCATTCTTCACAATATCTAGGACATTGGTCTCTAGATAGGCTAATTCCATTGGACATGAGAAAATCCCCTCACTTTGAGTCATGCATGTAGAAAGTTTTCAGCCTCTTGTCAATGTATGTACTTTGGAATAGGCCAAGAAGCCTTCTAGATCTATCTCTATTGATCTTAATTCCTAAGATATAGGATGGTTTCCATAAATCCTTGGTACTTCCTATCCAGTTCTTTACCATTTTTAGGGTAGGGATGCCATTCCCCGTCAATACTATCTCATCTACATATAATATGAGGAATACAACTAAGAACCCACTAACCTGCTTGTAAACACAATGCTCATCTTCATTTTGACAAAATCCAAACTCTTTGACTGCCTCATCAAATCAAAGATTCTAGATGCAAGATGCTTACTTCAATCCATAGATTGAGTTTTGGAGCTTACGAGCTTTATTTGTATTAGTTGGATTCATAAAATCTTAGGTTGTGTCGTGTACATATCCTCAAGAATATTCTCATCAAGGAAAGAAATTATAATATCCATCTACCAAATCTCATACTCATAATAAGCTGCAATGAAAACATGATCATGATGAATTTAACGATGGAAACTCATGAAAAGGCTTTGTCACAGTCAACACCTTGAACTTGTCTGAAACCCTTTGCAACCAATGTACCCTTATAGGTTTGTGCAAACCATCCATGTCGGACTTTTTTCTTGAAGACCCACTTGCAACCTATGGATTTTACCCCTTTGGGTGGATCCACCAAGATTCTGACCTTGTTGGTGTACATGGACTCCATATCAAATCTTAGGCCTCAATCAATTTCTTAGACTTTGGTCCCTCAATAACTTCTAGGTAGGTTGTTGGCTCATCATCTATGAGCAACTTATCTCCTTGAGTCACAAGATGTCCAAATAACCCAGTCTCAGTGTGTGTCCTACTAGATCTATGAGGTTCTTCTATTACATGAGAAACTTGAGATTTCACAATAGTGTGTAATCCTCCTTGTTCCTTCTGTACTTTGAATATTTTCTTGTCAATCTTGAATATCTTCAAATTCTACTTACTCCTTCTGATTCCTTTGGAAATAAATTCCTTTTCTAGGAAAACAAAATCCTTGGAAATAACTACTTTGTTGTTATATGGTTGTACAAGTAGTATCCCTTTATTTCCCTGGGATATCCAACAAAATAACAGTTGTCTGATTTGGATCCAAGATTTTCTAGAAGTTGTTTTCTCACATAAGCTTCACAACCCCAAATCCTCAATAAAGACATATTGAGACGCTTCTCGATCCATATTCCATATGGCGTCTTTAACCAGCTTATATGGCACATTGTTTTGTGTAAACATGGCAGTTGGTAGAGAATGTTCCCAGAAGGAACTCAAAAGATTGGAAAAGCTCATTATTGACTACACCATGTCCCCAGAAGGAACTCAAAAGATTAAAAAAGCTCATCATTGACCGCACCATGTCCAACATGGTATGATCCTTCTTTTTAATATATCATTATGTTGTGGTGTACCAGGTGGAGTCCATTGTGGTACAATACCATAGTCTCACAGAAGGCCTCAAACTCTTAGCTTTTGTAATCCCAACCTTGATCAGATAGAAGTACTTTAATGCTTTTGCCAAGATGGTTCTATATTTCATTCATGAAAACCTTGAACCTTTCAAGGGATTCTAATTTGAGCTTCATCAAGTAGACATAGACATACCTATAGAAGTCATCAGTAAAGGTAATGAAGTATTGGTAACTATTGATATGTATGCCCATAGAGCCAATCATATGATGATTGTAATGGCATTAGTTGTAAATGATTTGATAAATAATAAAATCATGCTTCCAATTTATTCTATTTTATTGAGTTATGAGATAATGAAAGTAACATAATAAATTTCTAAAGAATGATATTACTCAATAATGTATGTCTTCAAGTATGTGACTTGAACAATGAGATCATATGGGTGTTAAGAGTATATACATTCTCATTATGTCCGTAGTTGGATGTTATTGTGGAAGATATAGACAACTATAAAACATAAGACTAGAGTGGGTGTTGGTTGACAAAATCTCATCAGTCATGATATGGTACACAAACCAAGCACACATATACATGTTTGAGAACAATGTATCATACAGACCCACAATGAGAGTGACACATGCAAACCATTACAATATCATTGTTCCTCTCTAGTATTGGTGGTCATTGTGGCTCTTAGGCCTGAAGTCACTTCACTCTTTGCATGCCATTCGGTATTCTTTGACATCATCCAATGTAATCCTGAATAAGGATTACCATAACAGTGATGATTGGGTGACTGTGACACATGGGGATGACTGTGAGTTACGTAGATGGGATTTGTCCCTCCTATGGGAGTATGATATCCTAGCCACTTGGTTAGTGAGACTGAGAAATGAATGTCCATGCACATGTGAGTTAATATGTGATATTGATCTTACATATATCTCAGACTATTTGCTATAGCAAGGAAGATAGATTGAATGTTGAATAGGATGACTATTCCATGCCTTGAGTTCAATCTACATATTACCAAAAAACAAACTATACTAACACTGCAACAGAAAACATGGATTGTAGGTTGAAGTTCTTCTCCAACTTTCCATTTTCTTGGGAAGCAAATGATGTGTGACTACTCACTGCTCTTTTCTTGTGATGTCATAAATTAGTTTTGGAAAATTCACTGCTAAAATTATATGTGACCTAAAGGTCACACACATAGGATACACCTAGAGGAGGAGTTTAATCATGAATGATAATTGAATTGATTGCTAAAGTGTTTAGGTATTCAATTCAAGCAACAAGTCAACTAACTGGACTACCAATTGATCAATTCATGTGATGAAACTACCGTTTGGAGTTTCGTGTTGATTGAAAAATGCATTGGTTGAATGTTGGACTAATCAAGGCATGAACCAACTGGTTCACTAAATGAACTGATTGACTCATAGACATGATATGACTAGTTCATGTAATGTACCACCTGATTCACATGTGCAATTCAATCACATCAAGGGTGGTTCCAACATCATGTCATGCATGAATTAAATTAGAATTGTCAAAATAATTGTGATTGGGAAACATGTTGAAATGATTGTTCACTGGGTAAATAGATCAACTCACATGCTAACTGATCAATTCATTGGTAAACTGACCGTATCACTTGTGCCTTTGAGAAAATTTGTGATTTTCTAGTCCCTCCACTCCCACATAGATTACAAACCCTAACCCTACCTCTCCTATGAATAGAGGGGTATTGGGGGCTTCTCAGAGGCACAACTCAATTGCCTCTAACAATTGTTGTCCTCTATAGTTGTGGTAACCAATAGAGAGCTCAAGCAAGTTGTACGCACTAAAGGGAGGGATATCAAGGGGGAATAATTGTGGGAGAGGAAGTTGATAACTAGGACAAATTCTTCTTGATATGTTCTACTAGAATGACATGAGTTCTAGGCAGTCCATGTGGATTTCCATAGAGTCTTGGAGGTCGTTGTTTGTCGCTAGGAGGTCAACGCCACCCTATTGTCTTTGGTGAAGACTAGAACCAACTACAGATGATGTCCCTGTGGAATTAGAAAATAGCTACTTGACTACAACAACAAGGAGATTGTCGCTAGACTTACTCGACTAGGTATATCCTCAAAACCATCTTTTCCATTATATAGTTCTGGATTCCATCCAATGGTTCAATGGGAATATGGTTGTAAATTTTTTGTTTATTTGCCTACTCGATGGCTATATTTCCCTACAATGGTATCACAGCCACGTCAATCTACTATATTTTAGGATAATAAATATGATTAGTTTTTCTTTTGTTTAATCATTTATTTACTGCATATGATGTGAATATTAATGTTCGATCAGATACCACACATAAATCCCAAACTAATATATATATGCAACTTATATGCATCACCCTAAAAGTGAGTTTTTAATAATGGATGTGTAGTGTAGTTTTGGCCAATACACTTATTATCTGTGTATGGTGGTTGTGTGCTTATTTCCTATTCTAACTCAGTTTGCATATCGATCCTCTGTCTTTTCTTCCAATTATAAAAGTATTATTCTCTCCTACCTTTGCTCCCCTCAAATATAACTAGAGGTTTTTTAATAATCATGCAATAGTAGGATAGTTTATTTTCATATTACCACAAAGAAGAAGAAACTTAGTACCAAACCAACTGACTGTCACAAAGGAGAGATGACCGGCTGGAGGTCTAAGGAGGATGGGCCAAACTGATCTGACGGTGAACCCGAACGATCGACTAGATGAACCATAAGATTGTGGAACATAGACCATACGACCGATGAGGTAAACAACCGACCATCTAAGACGTGAGCCTATCAGTTTAAGGGTTTAACTGATCAACCCATATTGCAAGCTCATATATTCATCGACAAGAAGTTTCTACATGAGATTTAGACCCTAGGTTGTGGTAATTCATTGTGGATCCAAGGAATTTCATTAAAATGGTCATAACCAACACTTTTTATTTATTGCATTTTTTACTTGCGGGATATAGCATGTATATGACGCATGCTATATATTTGGTGATTGGATAAAGTATATGCATTTATAAATATAAACTCACTCAAATAAAATATTAAGTCTTAGATAATTTCCATAAGTAGCACACATGAAAATCTGGATCGACTAAGTGTGGGCACCCCAAGGGTGGTGTGTTGTTGATCTCATGGAAGTGTGATGGTAATAATGTGGTCCTGCCAAGAGGGGTGCATTATTATCATGCTGGATTTTGGGCCAGGCTTAACTGTGTGTTCTTAATGAGTTAAGAACTGGAAGCATGTAGATTCATATGACAAGAAGTTGCACATATCATCTATCCAAGAATTGAATATGATGCAATTGGTAAAAGCTTCTACCTTAATAATTGACTATGTACCCTAGCGATGGTTGAGTAATAGTTGAATTATCTTATATCTTGGCTCACTAGAAGGTTATACATTGTAATCTTCTAAATTGATATAGAGGGCAATCAATTTGAATAAAATAGTGGTAGAAATAATTAGTGAAAGTAAGAATTAAATATCATCAAAATATTTTTCAAATCAAATTAAAATTGTTTTGACCAAAATGCAGTATTTTCTCTTGTAGAATCAAATAACAAACAAATTGTTGTTGCAATTGTTCCTTAGGAAGGACAAACTTGATGGGACAAATTTCCACAATTGGTTTTGGACTTTGAGAAGGTTTATCAATTATGATCATAAGCTCTATGTACTAGACAAATCTAGTTCCAGAATTACTCACTCTTGACGCGCATAGGGTCAAAGAGGATTTTTATAGGAAGAATGACAATGATGTCGTAGACATAAAGTACCTTATGCTAAGCTGCATTAACTATAAGTTTCTTGAGCATTGCGAGGATATGGGGATTCTTGAAATGGAAAATATAACACCCTAATTTTTTAAAACTAGTAAGTACATGATTAAGTTATCGATGAATTCAATATATGATAGATTTTTTATTACAGAAAAGTTCCATCCAATTTTCATGATATTTGGAATTAAAGGGAAAAAAGGAATATAGATGGTGTCTTTTGTGCAAGTACAGATATTTTGGTAATATTCTTGAAGTTTGAGAGTTGATGATATGAGGGGATAACCAAAGTAGAATATTGAAGGAAAGGTGATGATTCTAGTTAATGGTTTGATCCCTATAGCTAGCTATGATCTTAATATTTAGAAAGAAATATATATTGATCAAATATATCATATGGAAGCTTTAGTTGTGAAATTATATTAGTTCAAGCTCTATTTCATGATTTATAATATGATTAAGTTCATGGATCCTTTAAAAGAACAAAGAAGGGGCCATGTGCCCTATAACCCAATTTTATCCCTATAAGGCCAATTAAGGTTTTCACATGGGTCCTTAGAGTACAAATTGAGTATGGAATATTTTGGTGTCATAATAAATACTTAAGATATTTTTCTTAGAAGTATAATTATAATATAAGATGGTGGGAGAAATTTTAGATGATTTTGATATATGTATTTGATAGTTAATTAAGTTAGTATTTATCCTATATTTATTTAAAAGACATATTTGGAGCATCTATCTAGCTATTTGTCACATAGAATCTTGCTCATGTAAGCATGATGATAATATAGTATTTAACCCCAAATTTGGGATCAAACACAGCCATACGGTGGTCTATATAATATTTCTTTGATTTGGACTTTAATGAGAAAGAAAAAAAAATAGAAAAAGGGGTGACTCCAGTCCGCGCGGACTGGAGACCTCGACCCCTGTTCTATAGGGTCTGACCAAAAGGATAATATCCTTGTAAGATTTGATATTGAAGACTATAGAAACCTTATTTTGCTGATATAGAGGGGGTGGTGCATTTGTATATAGGGTTTTGCCTAAAAGAGAGGGTAAGGGAAGGAGAACCAAGAAGCCAGATGTGTCAGTGGTTGTGAATGCTCTGGAGTTGGAGCTCTTCAATTCTGGCCACCATACACACAACATCGGTGTTGTCCACTCTGAGTAGGTCTGACCATAGTGGGAGGCATAATCTGTGGTAATTGCATGGACGAAGAGGTGAGAACCACCTCATCGGAGTGTAGTCCCGACGCCTAGCCAAGAAGTCACTCACATAGGAAAAAGTAGAGAGGGGTCAAGGGTTGGTGGGTGAAAAAGGAGGTGGATCACAGGGAGAATCCATGACCAAGAAGGAAAAAGGAAAGGAGAGCAAATGATGGTCTCAGTCGCTCAGATTTCTTGTTAATTAAAAGAAATAATATTTAGGGCACGTTTTTATGTTTGAGAAATTAATGATTTTATATGCACTATTTATATTCACTTAAATGCACATAATGGTCTTTACTATTTTGGATTTAAAACGTGTACAAGCAGTAAATCTAATTGAATGGAAATGTTCTAGACCCTCTAATCCACTTATGGTTCAAATTTGAACCCTTTTGGACCATGTTTGACCCTCCAAATCGAATTTGAGAGACTTGTATATAGGTCGGATGCGAGGTCTGGCTCCTTAGCTTTTGTCCCCTGCTCTAGCCATGGCCTTGACTGCAAAGAGAAGTCTGGAGCTCCTGTGCACATCATGGCTCGATCTTAGGCTCAATGGCCTCGCTTTGGTGTCGTGAGTTCAGTGGAGATCCCAAATACCGCGAGTACTTTGTGCCTTCTCAGGTTCTAATCCGAGATGAACCTCCTGATGCTGCTCTCTCCATGGAGCAAGCAGGGAGCAATCCAGATCACGAAATGACCTAGATACCCCTGTCAACCTTTTGGTGTTTTCCACCCGTGAGGGTATTTTTGGGTTTTCATACCATGTTCCCTATGATCACTGGGGCAAGCATCGCGACCTAGTTGGCCAAGCCCGATTGGGCCAAGTCATATGCTGACCCATTGTCTCTGGATTTGGATATATCTATATATATGTGGATTTTTCTTGATTTCTGATTGGTCCAGAGTGCAAAATCCATAACTTTTGTATACGACCTCAGAATAATATAAATAAATATGTTTTAGAAAGGATTTTCGATGAGGAATACGATTTTGTTGTTTTTATCGACTGATTTTTATATTTTAACATCTAAATATTTAAATGGACAAATTAGGGTTTAATTTGAATAACAAAGGATAATTATGCAAATTTTAGGTGTTTAAGGGAATCCATCCAGTCAAACAAGGTTTGACTTAGGTGATTTAGCTCAAGGTAAGCGGGCCATGACTTTGGCATAGTAAATTTGATTTATTGAATGATTATTATATTTTTACGCTCTTTATATTCAAGTCATGATAAATGTCATGTTTTTCCTCAATGTATATGACTATTGGATGTTGATTGTTATAATCTAAGTCTAAGAGTGGAATTCACACTAAGATTATGATTTATGATTAAGATACATGAAACTAAGATTTAGAGGGAAGGAATTCCCATCCATGCTTAAGAGGGAGAAATCCCATTATGTTTCATGGGGAGAAATCCCAATTATGTTCAAGAGGGAGAAATCCCAATTAAGATCAAGTTTAGGTTATTAAGAAGATAAGTACAGTCTAGGAAAGATCATGGTTAAGGGAATTTGATTTGGATTTATATGCACCTTGTTATGAGATTTTCGAGCATTATGGACTTTCCGAGAAATTATGGGCTTTCTGAGCATTATGGGCTCCATATGGAGCATTAAGAGAGGATCATATAATTCTGATCAAATTCTTCATGTAAAATATGCCAAGAAATGATCAATATTAATTCATGTTCACGTTTATGTTAAATCACTTTATATGTTATTCTTATGCTTTATAACATGCCAATGCCGCTTACTTACCATGTTTGTTTTCCATTGCATGGTTGGGGATGAGATGTCCGTAGAAGTTGGAGCTAAAGGGAAGGAGACATCTTGAGGAGGTTTCAAGCATCCAAGATCTTAGGAGTTATTTCTTGGTGGGACGTCCATCTATGGAGATCCTATCTTTTCATGATTATCTAGTTCATGTTTAGCATACCTCTAGAATTGTGATGTTGTTATCTTTCCAAGAAGAACTGTATGTATGAATCTATATTTATATGAATGCCAAGTGTTGTTTATTTCTTGATATGAGATCATGTATGTGACACTCCCTCCCCAATATGCCAAGTACCCCACATTATGGATAATGTTGGGGATTAGGTTGTGCTTCCGCTGGTTACGTAAGAAACCCTAGGGAGGGGTGTTACAGTCCAAGTAAATACATTTTGTACCAAGGGATCCTTACCATATCCAGGATCTCCTCAAACAAGGTAAATGGGCCATGTCCATCGAATTTCATTAATATTATCAAATTCAATGGACCTGAGTTAATTTTACACTTGGTTATTAATGTGCATCTAATATTCAGTAATTGTTAGAGATGAGTTACTTTCAGACACATGCAAAGTAACTTAGAGAATGAGTTACTTTCAGACATTTAGTTATTAATGTGCAACTAATATTCAATAATTTTCAATGAACAAGATATTATTTAGATGAATTTATATTGTGAGGATATCAAATTATAGCTTGTAGATATTTAAATTACTTTTAGATGCTTAGTATTCATTTATTCATTTTAGTTTATTTCTCAAGACTCTATACACATAATTCATATAATCAACATCATCAGTTTACTAAGTGATCTATTCAATGTGAAATTCAGATTAAAACTTAGTTAGACAATACAAGACTAGATTTTAGATTTTATATTTAGATTACTCATTGTGAGTAGTCGTAAACTACATATGCATACTTAATAATAGCTTTATATACAACACTAGTTATCTAACAAATTTGATACATATTCAGATTCAGAGTTTAGAGTTCAGAGTTAGATTTAGTTTATAACTAAAGAGCAAAGATACATGGTCAGAGATAATAGATTAAGATTCAGAGATAACAAATTAAGAACATATTCAAAGATAATAGATTAAGATTTAGGGAAAAGAGAATGAGATTAAGAGATAAGAGATTATTATTAAAAGATAACAAATAAGAACAAAGATATAAAATGACATCAAAGCATTAATTATATACATTGTAGGATAAATCCTCACCTGAGAGTCTTGGGACGATTTAGAGGGTACATTTCACCAGACACTATAGAAATAGCGTTCAACGTCGCTTTTAGAGGCCTCGGTTTTTTAGTAAAACCAACGTTGTTAACAGTAAATGTCGGTTAATAAGGACACTCGACATCTATATTTGAAGACCAGCTAGACACGGGTATCGCTTTTCATTCAGTGTTGGTTGAAGAAAAGCAACCGATACCTGAAGTAGACCGTGAAATCTAATTTTTTCGAGCAAAAAAAAATTGCGCCAAAGTATCAGATACAACGTCGGTGTTTTACCTAATAAGCGACACTGAATGAACATAAAATTTGTGCCAAAAGTTCCAATATGGGATTCGATTATCTTAGCATAACCGATGGGATAAGGGTGCGTGCACCATCCCCGCCAAAAAAATTAGGGTCCAATTGGACGTCAGTTTGTTACTATCAACCGACACTTAAGATGTTAGGTGTCGGTTGTTTATACAACTGACGCCTATGGTGAAGTTAATAGCACCCACACAAGCTCGGCTATTCCCCTTTCTCTATTTCATTTTCGATTCCACCGCTCTAGGGTCTCGCAATTCTACTGTCGGTTCCCCTCCTCTGGTTCTTGCACGTCGTTGACGCTCCCCTGCTCCTTGTGTGCCACTCCCCCTACTCCTTCTGGCAGCCGCTGCTCTGGCCCCCGCTCTGGTCCCCTGGTCACCGCTCCCCTGCTCCTTACAGCCGTGGCTACTCCGGCCCCCACTCTAGTCCCCTGGTTGCCGCTCCCCTGCTCGTTCTGGTCACCGCTGCTCCGACGACCGTCATCGAACCCAACCTGGTCACCGCCTGCTTTAGTGCTTGCTGCTCCTGCTCTTGTTGACAAAGAAACTCCCTACAACATTTAATCTTTTCACAGGGACAATCACCTACCTCCAACCTAACCTCTTCTTCTTCCTCCACCTCTTCTTCTTCCTTCTCCCCTTTTACCAAAATACATTGATTAAAGTAAGGCACGAGTTGCATGTGGGCTGGACACGGCGGCCATGGTTGTGCGTTGGACAGAACGGCCGTGATGGCTAGCATGGTTGTGCTATCCAGCATGACCGTGCTAGCCAGCACATCCACAACCGTCGTGTCCATTCCACAGGTCGTGCCTTACTTTTATCCATTTGGTAAGGAGGGATCGGGAAGAAGAAGAAACATTTGCAACTGAATACGAATGCTTGACCTAATTCTGTAAATTTTGATGCATGTTGAATTAAGATATTAAAACCCTATCACACATTTCACCATAATCTTGAATTAACTATATTTCTGAAATCTTGTGATCAATTTATATAAGATATTAAAATCCTAATATTAAATCTCTGATTTTGTAGTGATGTGTCGATGTGTCGCCCTAACATCTACATGAATCCCTATTGTATGATGTAGAATGATGATAATGCATGAGCTAGTTTGAAATTTTGAAATCAATTATGAATCTTTCCATCCCTAGGTCATACTAATTTATGTGTAATATTTATCTTGATGATGAACATGCATGGACACTCGAAATGTTGAAATCAATGTTATAGAATGACAACACATGCATTTGTTGACCTAGAAACCCGTCCAAGATTTACTCATTAGGAGTAAATCATAGATAGTCCCCAGTTTGGGATTGTTCTTAAACACCTAATCTCACTTAGGATGTAAGTGTATAATTTGTATTGGGTTTTCAAGAAAATTTTGATAGCATTTCCCTATTTGTTCTCTAAGTACATATGTACTTGGAGAACAATGGGGAAATGCTGCCGAAATTTTCTTGAAAACCCAATACACATTATACACTTACTAGTGAGATTAGGTGTTCAAGAATGGGATAGGTGGTACACATTTATTGTATATAAGAATTACAACACATGTATTTGTTGACCTAGAAACCCGTACAAGATTTACTCATTAGGAGTAAATCTTGGATAGTCCCTGGTTTGGGACTGTTCTTGAATACCTAATCTCACTTAGGATGTAAGTGTATAATGTGTATTGGGTTTTCAAGAAAATTTCGGCAGCATTTCCCCATTTATTCTCTAAGTACATATGTACTTGGAGAACAACAGGGAAATGTTGCCGAAATTTTCTTGAAAACCCAATACACATTATACACTTACTAGTGAGATTAGGTGTTCAAGAATGGGATAGGTGGTACACATTTATTATATATAAGAATGACAACACATGTATTTGTTGGCCTAAAGTTTTAACCATGCAAAAACTCTAGTCCTAGACCATAATCTTGTTGTAATATATACTTATTTTCTCTTTGATCATAGAATGGATAGATCATGGATGTCCATTCACAATCGCTGCACCCTTGAGTTTATATCTGGTCTTGACCAGTTTATTAGATTTATCAAGGAACATAGGAAACAACCTGGATGTAGGTTCTAATGTCCATGTAGGCATTGCGGTAACAACTTGAAAGTCAGCACTGGTAATGAAATCAAAAGTCATGTCATGTGCAACGAGATTATACCAGGCTATACAGAATGGCACTCGCATGGAGAGATTTCAAACTCAAAACCAGTGGATGTCGATAGAAGTGCTTGTGTGGAAGAAAAAATTGGCTCCGATGATGTAGATGTGAATGAACCAGTTCCAGTAGACATCGTTGATGCGATGCTGGATAGTTGTGGAGTAGAGAACATTGATCCACCTCCCATTTTTAGAAACATTGTGCATGATGCTGAGATATCATTATACATAGATTGTAGTAAGTTTACGAAGCTTAGCGTTGTGTTGAGATTGTATAAGTTGAAAGCTAACAATAGATGGAGCAACAAAAGCTTCACGTCATTGTTGAAAGAAATGCTTCCTGAAGGAAACGAGCTGTCAATCTCAACATACCAGGTAAAGAAATTTTTGTGCCCAATGGGAATAGATGCCAAGAAGATACATGCATGCCCGAATGATTGTGTATTACTTCAAAATGACTATGTGGATTTGAAAGATTGTCTAAAATTTGGTGCGTCACGGTATAAATTGACGACTTCGGGGGAGTCCAAAACTAGTTCTCCTACCAAGGAGATGTGGTATATACCTATAATATCACAGTTTAAATGCTTGTTTTCCAATCTGATAGATGCGAAGAATTTGAGGTGGCATGAAGATGTTAAGAAAAATAATGATGGAATCCTATGACATGCGTCTGATTCCCCACAGTGGAAGAAGATTGATCTATTGTACCCTGAATTTAGTGAAGAAGTCAAGAATCTAAGACTTGGGCTTTGTGCAGATGGGATGAATTTGTACGGGACATTGAGCAACCAACATAGCACTTGGCCAGTCATGGTTGTTATATACAATCTTCCTCCCTGGCTGTATGAAAAATAAGTATGATGTTGTCGTTGTTGATATCGGGCCCTAAACAACCTAGAAATGATATCGATGTTTATCTTGAACCTCTAATTGATGACTTAAAGAAACTCTGGGGTGAAGGTGTGATGACCTATGATGCTTCTTGAAGAGAGACATTTTGTTTGCATGCTACATTTTTTTGCACTATTAATGACTTTCCAGCATATGGGAAATTGTCTGGATATAGTGTCAAAGGAGATAAAATGTGTCCTATATGTGAAAAGATCACTGATTCAACAAGACTAAAACATGGCGGTAAGACTGTATATCTCAGTCATTGAAGGTTTCTTACAAAATTCCATCTGTATCGTAGGAAGCGCAAAGCATTCAATGGATTGAATGAGGAACATAGTCCACCTAAACCTATACCATGGGAGGTTGTTTATGAAAGAGTAAAAGACTTTGTCAATGAATTTGGTAAGAGATCACAATGTACTATGGCCACACGGAGTGACAAATATTTATTCCAGAAGAAGTCAATATTTTGGGATCATCCTTATTGGAGTTCTTTGACGGTCAGACATTGTATCGATGTCATGCACGTTGAGAAAAATGTCAATGATAGTGTCATTGGTACTTTGTTGAATATACCAGGTAAGAATAAAGATGGGATAAAATCTAGACTGGACCTACGTAAAATAGGAATAAGGTCACAATTAACAGAATTTCGTGAAATAGGAAATTGGAGAACATACTTACCTCTCGCTTGTTACACATTGTCTAGAAAGGAGAAGAAAGCTTTTTGTGAATGTTTGGTAAATGTTAAGGTGCCACAGGGTTACTCATCCAACATCCATAGATTGGTATCAATGAAAGATCTGAAGTTGATAGGTCTTAAATCTCATGATTGTCACACTCTAATGCAACAAATATTACATGTGGCAATTTGATCTATATTATCGAAGCATGTAAGGTTTGCATTCAGCAGACTTTGTTTCTTTTTCAGTAGTATGTGTAGCAAAGTTATTGACCCCGATACTCTCGATAATTTGCAAAGAGAAGTGGTTGTTACCCTATGTCAGCTTGAGATCTATTTTCCTCCGTCGTTCTTTTATATCATGGTACATCTTGTTGTCCACTTGACTAGGGAAGTGAAAATGTTGGGACCAGTTTTCTTGCATTAGATGTATCCCTTTGAACAATACGTTAGTGTTTTTAAAAGTGATGTTCGAAACTGTTATCAGCCTGAAGGGAGTATTATTGAGGGTTATCTGGCAAGAGAGGTTATGGATTTTTGCAATGACTTTTTAAGTGGTAATGACACTCCTGGTAATGACAAGAATATTGAGGAGCAATTTGGCAAAGGAATTTTGGGATCACGGGTGAAATTAATCAGCCGTGAGTAGTTGGAACAAGGTCACTTGTATATTTTACACAACATGGATGAAGTGAGTTTTTATATCGAGGAACATACCAATTGCCTCAAGAGACAATATCCTCGAGCGAATATAATGTGGCTTGCTAGAGAGCATAACAAGACATTTATTAAGTGGTTCGAAGATAAAGTCTTACATCAATTATCTCAAATACCAGATGATATTACTGAAACTATCAAATGCCTCGCCTTTAAATTGAAATTGAATGTTATGTCTTATGAAGGGTAGGACATTAATGGATTCACATATTACACAAAGTGCCAAGATGATAAGAGTGTCGTCCAAAATAGTGGGGTCACCCTTCAAGCGTCGACTATGTTTTTTGCAAGTGCAAAGGATAAGAGTCCATGTGAAGCTAAAATGTCATATTACGGTGTCATTGAAGACATATGGGAGTTTGACTACATAGATTTCAGAATTCCGCTCTTCAAATGTGATTGGGTTGATAACACCAAAGGAGTTATAGTGGATGAATTGGGTTCCACTTTAGTGAACTTTGAAAAGATTGGCGAGAAGGGTGAACCATTCATATTGGCATCACATGCGAAAAAAGTATTTTATATCGATGATCCTGCAGATGATAAATGGTCAGTTGCTCTTCATGGTAAAAGATAGTTCATTGAAGATCCTATAGAGGAAGAAGAGTACTATGATAAGTATGATGACTCCAGTCCATTCTCAGTTGGGTTGCCAACACCAGAAAATATTGAAGCTAATGATGACTTGTATGTGCGCGGAGATCACAATGAAGGATTGTTTAAAAAATCACAATATTAGATGCATGTTTATATTTTTTATATGTTTTATTTTTCTGAATGTGAACTTTACAATGTGAATTACTTTACAATGTGAATGTGAACTTTACAATGTGAATTTTACAATGTGAATTACTTTACAATGTGAATTTGATCTTTACAATGTGAATTACTTTACAATGTGAACTTTACAATGATAATTACTTTACAATGTGAATGTGAACTTTACAATGTGAATTTTACAATGTGAATTACATTACAATGTGAATGTGAACTTTATAATGTGAGCTTTACAATATGAATTACTTTACAATGTGAATGTGACCTTTCAGATGGTTGAGCATTCTCCTGATGCCGTAAGGGTGAGACATCAATGCGCCACCTCACAATGTAATTTTTAAAAATATATATCATATATTTATATCTATATGTCCATTTCTAGTTATATTCCGTAAGTGTGTTTATTTTGTTAAATTTTAGGTTGATGATGCAAGTGTACCCTCTGAAGCACTTAAGGCACTTGATGAGAAGTACCAAAAAGTTGATAAGAGAAGGGGCATCACTATGATGAAGAAGTTAATAGCGCAAAGGGGCAATGGACCCAAACTTCTTGTGGATTTTGATAATGTAAGAAATGCAATTGGAGTGAATCGCAATTCGTTTGTGTCATATCTTGGGTATGTTACTCGTAGCCATTGTGGTTGTAAGATAGATTCTTGGCATAAAGTTCCTAAGGATAAGAAAGACGTTATATGGAAGGATTTATGTGTGAGTTATTATTAATTTTTAATTCTATTTGTTAGATTACTAATTTTTTGGATACTAGTTAATATCAATTCTGTTTTGTAGAGTATAATTGAATTGGATGAAAAGCTACATCGTAAATGTGTGATGCAACACTGTGGGAGAGTCCTAAGGAACTATAGGACAAATCTCACCCGAGAATATATAAAAGAAGGTGACAAGAGGAAGAAGACAACCATAGAACAGTGGAACTTCCTGGACCAAGAAGAATGGGATGCAATTGTTGCTTCAAGACAAACTGATGAATTCAATGTATTAGGTGTCACCCCCAATTTTATTAATATACATTGTATTCACCTATTCAAGATTAACATTTAGTGTTACTAACCAAATCATTAATGAGCATACTAACTAGGCCCTCAGTGAGGCGCAAAAAGCAAGGCGTGCGCTGAATGTGCATGACCACACAATGGGTCCGTAGGGGTATGCAGTCATTCCCCAAAGACTATAGTCTGAAGCTACTGCTCAGTCTGCTTCTACTTAGGAGTCCTCTACTATAGGTAGCACACCTCTGCCTCGACATGATGTATGGATATCTGGGAGGCAAAATAAGAAGGGAGAAATAAGGAAGCTCGTAACTGTTGAGGCGGCTGTAAAAACTGTAAAATACAACTCTTACAGCAATTATTCGAATATTGATTATTTGTGGTGTTTACTTAATTACAAAATATTTTAGCGATTAGCGGGAGCTGCACGAGTTGAGGAAACAAGGCAAGTTCATCCCTGAGGGAACAAGGGATGAATTGACAGTTGCTCTGGGTAACCCAGAGAATCCTTGATGTATTAGGGATGCATGTGCTGGTGTGGGCATCAAAGCATTCTTTGGGCCATCCCAGTGCAAACATGTCCCAAAAGCGGGACTTTCATAAGAAGAGGTAACCTAATATATCTTTATAATGTTACTGTAAAATAGAATTCAATAATCAGAAGCTAACGTTTCTTTTATCCATGTATAGGTAGATAAGCTAGTTGATAGGAAACTCAAAGAAGCACTGAGCAAGTGGCAGGCATCTCAGACTGTCACTCAGTAGACAGTACCTATGGCATCCCTCTCTACTCCTACTGTAGAGGTTGGGAGTAATCCTGTAGACTCACCACCTAGCACATCAAATGTAAGTATTTTTATGACATAATAACTAGTCTTTTCAAGATAATATGTTTTCAAGATGATATGTATATAACATTCTTTACACAAATTTGTAGGGGTTGAAGTCATGTCGTCTAAAAAAGAATGAATATGTCGTTGTAGAGGCGTCTGCTTACCCATCCCTACCAGGGGAAATGTTTCATGCGTCTCCATTGCCAGCTGGTTGGGTTCAAGTGAGCCCGCTACGTATATTCCCCAACTGGATGGATCTTCCATTGCCATATGCCCACCCAGATTGTGAAATGCTTGGTGAGGCAGAAGGTGGAGTGATATTGTCACCAAAAGCGGATTTTGACTATACTGAAATTGTATGGTAAATTTACAATACGTTAAATTTTTAGTGTGTGTATATGATGTCAATTGATCAGAAATCATATATATATATATATATATATATATATATATATATATAGGTTAAAAAGAAGACACCCAGAGCATCTAGGATTCCACCTCCACCTCCTACATTACCATGTTGGGTTCCACAGGACCTACCTGTCCCGTTAGGTCCTAATTGTAGGGGTATGGAAATATGGTTAGGCGAACATGATGTAAATTGCCCTATAACTATTTCTATAGTGTGGATGTTGCAGGTCAATCATACAAAACCAATCTATTTATACAATATATTTTGGAGTTATTTCAATAATGATTGGCTGAATACATCTGTGATAGAGCTATGGATAAGGTGAGATCTTCTTTATACATCCATATACCTTGTGTAGGATCTGGTGATCTGGTTTCTTATTTATTAATGCATACATAATACATATTTTGTAGCTACTTAGCCAAGATATGTGCAGATTTTTCATTCGAACATGTAGGATTTTGGATTCCATCTTTGATTAGTCTAGTAGCTAAAGACCCTCCGTTAGTTCAACAATACTGCTATGATGCTTTTACAAATTTTTCTCAAAATAAGAAGATGTTGATAATAGCTCCATTCAATGTGGAGTAAGTTTACTTTGCTTATTCTAATTTGGAATTAAGAAAATTACATTTTTGTTGTGGATTTTGAGTTATTAATTTTTAACTTTTTTACCTCTAGTGCTATGCATTGGGAGTTAGTAGTTATTGTCCCCGAGACATTCATTGTCTATTATCTAGATCCTAAGGGGACTAAATTGAATTCAATATATGGACACCAAACGAAAATGGCATTATTCCGGTGAGAAATATTTCAATTTCATATCCATTAACATATATTATTACATTACTATTTAATTATGAAATGTACTGTGTTACATTAACATGTAAGGGTTTAGATGAGTTTAAAAAGGCTGGAGGAAAGGTCCCCAGGAAAAGGAATCAGCAAATAACTTGGAAGAATGTGGAAGTAAGTTCCCGAGTACAATGTATATATTATTTATTTGAACAGTTCTTAATTAGTTGTATTTTTTAATATTTTGTATGTTTCAATTTATAGTGTGATATACAAGACAACGGATGGGCATGTGCATACTATGTGATGTGATTTATGCACATGATTATCAAATATGCTGCAGTGGACATTGATACCATTCCTGAGGTATTATATATAGTCTCATTAGATAATATGAAATATATCAATCTTATTTATTGCTCATTAATTATATATACATCATTCTCTTTACAGGTGTTTAAAACTTACCACACTACAGGAAAGGCCTTACCACATGTACATGCTCCCTATACGATGGGAGAATTAAATGAAGTAACAGAAGAATGGGCAACAACCATACAAGTAGTTGGGGGTTTAACATATAATTGGGATGTTGATAGTGAATAATGACTAAAGAATGATATTTTGTAAATGAATTTCTGAATTATAATATGTGTGAATGTTTCTACATGTGTCTGAATATTTATACATGTGTCTGACTGAAAATGAATGAAACTGTTGGTTTCTATATAAATGTTTCTACATGTGTGAATGTGAAAATGAATGGAACTATAGATTGCTACATGAATATTTCTACATGTGTGAAAATTGAATGGAACTGCAGGTTGCTAAATGTGTGAACATTTATGTTGTTAATTTTGTAGGTTTGTGGCCTCTTGTTGGCAGATATCAATGGATGTCGTAAAACCTACAGTTCATAACTGAACTGCAGGTTTCTCATCCTGCGACCAGCCATAGTAGGTCTGCGGACTGAAAGAAAAAAAAACATAAAATAGGTTTCAGTTGTTTGTATAAAACCGACGACAAATAGTTGCAGCGTCAGATATATAATTAAAAACGACGCCTAATGCATGTGATGTGTCATCGGTTATCAATAACCGACGTCGATTTCCCTAATGGGGCCACACACCACGGTCGTTCTAGCCAGCATGGTTGTGGTAGTGGGCCAGACACCATGGTCGTGCTGGCCAGCAATGTCGTGGCAGCGGGTGAGATGGCATCGGTTAACACTAATAAACTGACGTCGATAGTGCCCATATGGCGCCCTTTCTGTGGCGCGAAGGTATATGGCGTCGGTTTCAAATCTAATAATCGACGCCTATACCACCCTACTGGTGCGTTTTCGGTGGGGCACGAAGGTTGTGGCATCGGTTTGAGAACCGACACGTAATGGTTGGGCTTTTAGCGGTGCCCACATAGGTGTCGCTTGAAAATCGACACTAAAGGCCTTAAATAACTGACACCAAAGGTCGGTTATGTACTAGTGGTATTGTGCGTATCACAGAGGACACGTTATGCCAACGGAGGGTGTGCTGCACTATAGAGGACACTTCAGTGTCAATAGAGGGCATATAGTGCCACTAGAGGGTGCATTGCACATTGGAGGATACTTCAGTGTCAACAGTGGAGGACTTATCATTGAATGGTGGCCCTAAGAAGATAAAATATGTAAATAAAGGGGACATGGACTCAATATAAGTTTATAGCTTTCAAATATCAATTCCATTTTTAGTTATAGAATATTCATGTTTATCTTATAGGAAATTCATTGTTTCATACTCTAACCTAGGTTTCCCTTTGTGCATGGATGGGGACGAGATGTTTGCAGGTACAAAACTTCAGGAGGTAGTCATGAAATGATGATGTAACAACAACTTTAAAAGGTTTTCTTGGTTGGGCACCATCTACACGATCTTGGATCTTATGATTGATGTTTTACATCATATGTTATGGTTTTCTTATAAGATTTGATGTAACCTAGTTTTTGTTATGAGAATATGATGAGAATTTATTTCATACATTGTTTGTAATGGTTCTTTTCTATCATTATTGTAATATATATATCAAGTTAGTAACAGTCACCCTAAAATGGAAAAAATGACGTTTGTTGATGTGATATGAAAATTGGGGTGTTACAATATGGTATTAGAGGGATAATGTAGATGGCCAGCAAGCAAATTCTCATATTCTTAATTTAGATTGCCAAGTAGGAGCCAGTTGAAACTACCATATAGTTTTAGAATGATAATTAGTAACCCTAGTTATAAAAGAAGTGAGTGAAAGATAGTAGAATCTAGGTTAGAGGTTTAGTCATGCAATATAGAAGTTAAGGTATGTATTAGGGTTAGTGTCAAGATGCTTTAGACTTTTTAAGTCAACTTTAGATTTGTGTATATCATTCTCTCACTTTTTCCCACATGTTTGTGGTATGGGACACAAGCTTATGAGGTATTGTAGAGGGGATGTCATATGCATAAATCTAAACTTGTTATGCTTGTCTTGTTCTTTCTAGTGCATATGGTATCAGACATGTGTATTGTTAAATGAGACAAATATGATAAGACATGACACTTTTACATGTATGATCGATTGGCATGAAGTGAGAGGTGAAGAAAAGGGTTGACACAAAAAGTTTGAGGTAGATGTTCAACTAAACCTAATTGTTTACCTACTAGAATCCTAGAATGCATACCAAAAGTAATGATTTTATAATAGAAGAGTGACTTGTCCTTAGAGTGGATAGTAATAAATGGGAGATGAGGTAAATTTTCTAGTATACTGGATGAGAATTAGAGGACTCTTTATGCCTTTATAACCTTTATCTCAAGAGGGAATTGCAAGTTGAATCATGATGGTTGTTAAGGAAAATACTTGATGATAATAGAATTGATGTTATGGACCAAGTTTAAGTTATGACATGATGATTTATACGAGTGACTAAAAGTCTTTAAGGTTATATATGATATTTATTTAAGTATACGGAGATACAAGATATGTGATAGTATGGATCGTTGGTCTAGGATGACAATAATATGGATTTATACTTGATGTTGATGTGAGATAGTGCATAGAAAAGATGAGTATTTAATGTTTATTTGGATATTTCTAGGGATAATAATGCTTATAAGGTAAGATAGTAACTACAATTTCCTTGGGCTTATCTAGCTATGAGAACTAGTATAAGATTAGGAAACATCATTTTGCCCTAATAACGTAAAATATAATTAGAGGAGAAGGAAGTATGAATGAAGTTGGTGTGAGATTTCACAAACCAAAGTTTGTGGTCCATGCCCATGAATATTTATTTATAGTTACTCTTAATATTGTTACATGTTTCATACCACTCATTGAGATGTCCATAATTTATTTGATATTATGATATCAACCAGAGTAATGTAGCTAAGATTAATTAGTGAAGATGAAAGTGTTGGTGATATAGTTTCAAAGTAGAGATATGTTATTAATGTTTGTCAACATGGTCATGATTTATGATGTAAGTCCATTAAGAATAATTCTATAACATTTCATGATAAGTATTCATCAATTTCAATGTATTTACATGATTCTTAAATAAGACTGTCGTAATTGATCTAATCCAATTCTCTAAGATATTAAGCTAAGACATGCAAGTAATATTTTTGTACTCTCACGGCTATATGATTATTTTGCCTAAGATCTAGAGTAGAGACATGTTAATAAGATTTCTTATAAGGGATGATATCTACGGACTAAATACATAATAAAATTATAAAATTTGAACATGTTCGGTTATGGTTATGGTTATGTTCCAAGATAATATCCATGTGTTAAGATTTAAGATCATGGTAAGACCACGAGGTCAATTTAGATGAGATCGGATTTCATGAAATGAAATGAGATTTTGGATTTAGACTCAAGACTTAGTGCATGACAACTCAAGATACATAACTCTGGCCATTAGTGTAGGTCATGAGATCCATGTAACACAAGACATGTCTCCAAAAAAAGATATATAAAAGGAATTAAGATCAAAGGAAGAGCAGTCATTTGTATTTAAGATTATCTTATAGATTTTAATGTTGGTTGTACATGATTGTTTGACAAGGATATTACACATAGTCAGTAATCTACGGGGAGGTTATACTTTAAAGGTGTCCTAAACACTTTGTGACAATCATAAAGAGTAAGTGTATGTAAGGTATGTGAAACCCAAAAAGGTTAGTAGCCTCTTATATTTTAGCCTAATTTCAAGGATGACATTCCCAAAAATTTGGGTCACACCCTAATGTTTAAAACCTAGTAAGTACATGATTAAGTTATCAATGAGTTCAATATATGATTGATTTATCATTACAATAAGGTTCCATCCAATTTTCATGATATTTCAAATTAAAGGAAAAAAAGGAATATCTAGGGTGTCTTTTGTGCAATTGTGACTATTGTAGTAGTATCCTAAAATTTTGAGAATTTGATATTTAATTTGATGATATGAGGTGACAACCAAAGTAGAATATTGAAGAAAATTTGATGACTCTAGTTAATGGTTTCAGCCCTAGACTTGGTTATGATCATAATATTTAAAAAGAAAATAATATTGATCAAATGTATCATATGGAAGCGTCGGTTGTGAAATTATATTAGTTCAAGCTTTATTTTCATGATTTATAATACGATTATGCTCATGGACCCTTTAAAAGACTAAGGAAGGGGACATGTGCCCTACAACCCAATTCTGGCCCAATAAGGCCAATTAAGGTTTTTACATGGGTCCTTTGAGTACAAATTTGAGTCTGGAGTATTTTGGTGTCATAATAAATACTCAAGATATTTTCCTTAGATCGGATATTGAAGGTTATAAAAACCCCATTTTTTTTTGAAATAGAAGGGGCAATGAGTTTGTATCTAGGGTTTTGCTTTAAAGAGATGGAGAGGAAAGGAGAACCAAGAACCTAGAGGTTTCGGTAGCTATGAATACTGTGGAGTTGGAGATCTTCAATTTTGGCCACTATATACACAATGATGGTGTTGTTCGTTGTGAGTAGATCAGGCCATAGTGGGAGGCATGATCCATGATGATTGCATGACCAGATAGGTGAGTTCCATCTCACCGGAGCACAGTCCTAGCGGCCGACCAAGAAGGCATTTGCAAGGGCAAAAGCGGAGAGGGCCCATGAGTTGGTGGATGAAAAAGGAGGTAGATCCCAGGGAGGATCCATGACCAAGAAGGAAAAAAAGGGAAGCACATGTTGGTCTGAGTCCCTTAGATGTCATATTAACAACAGGGATCAAGCCAGACTAAATAAATCTAAAAAATCATATGCTAAGATTTGAAGCTCAAATTTTAGCAAACAAGGTGCCTATGGAAATCTCTTCAAGTGCACTATATCCTCAAAATATTACCAAAATATGATTTTGATTTCTGTTAATTATTATATGTTGTGTATTCAAAACTATATGATATGGATATGTTGTCAATTAAAAATAGAAAATAATTTTAGAAATTCATGGAAATTTTATATAATGTGTATTTTGATATGTTAAACACTATTCTAAAGCTTGATTATTCTAATTTTAAGTTTGACTAAGGTTTTCAATGTAAACCCTAAGAAATATGGTATCAGAGAGATAATGTAGATGGTATCATTTCTATTTTGAGAATATGATGTGATTTTATTTCGTACCTAATTTGTGATGGTTCTTTCTATCATTATTGTAATGTATATCATGTCCATAACACTCCCCCTAAAATGAAAAAATATGGCTTCTACTGATGTGATATGAAATATGGGTGTTACAATATGGTATCAGAGCGATAATGTAGATGGCCATCGGAAAAATTCTCATATTCTTAGTTTCGATTGCCCAGTAGTAGCCAAGTGAAATTAGAATATAGTTTTATAAAGATAATTGGTAACCCTAGTTTTAAAATAGGTGAGTGAAAGATGATAGAACCTAGGTTAGAGGTTTAGTCAGGAAATATACGTTAAGGTATGTATTTGGGTTAGTGTTTACATGATTTAGACTTTTTATGTCAACTTTAGATTTGTGTATATCATGCCCTCTCTTTTTCACACATAATTGTGGCATGTAACACAAGATTATGGGTTTTTGTAGAGGGGATGTTATATGAATAAATCTAAACTTATTATGCTTGTCTCATTCTTTATATTGCATATGGTATGGGAAATGTGTACTTTTAGATGAGATAAATATGCTAAGACATGGCATGTTCATATGTATGATTGGACGACATGCAATGGGAGGTGAAAAAGATGGTTGACACAAAACTTTTGAGGTAGATGATCACCTAAACCTAATTGCATATCTACTAAAGTCCTAGAATGCATACCAAAGGTAATTATTTTAAAATAGAATAGTAACTTGTCTTTGGATTGGATAATGATAAATGGGAGATGAGATCTTTTTCTTAGTATACTTGATTAGAATTAGAGGACTCTTTATGTTTTTATAACCCTTATCTCAAGAAGGAATTGCAAGCCAAATCGTGATGGTTGTTAAGGAAATACTTGAGGATAACAAAATTGATGTTATGGACAAAGTTTAAGTTTATGATATGATGTTCCAGGTGTGACTAAAATTCTTTCAGGTTATACATGAGGATTTTTTAAGTATATAGTGATACAAGATATGTCATATTATGGATCATTGGCCAATGATGGAAATAATATGAACTTATACTTGATGTTGATATGAGATAGTGCCTAGACAAAATGATTGATTAATGTTCCTTTGGATATTTCTAGGGATAATAATATTTATATGGTAAGATATTGACTACAAATTACTTGGGCCTATCTAGCTTAGATCACCAGGATAAGATGAGGGAAACATCATTTTGACCTGATAATGTAATATATGATAAGAGGAGAAGGGAGTGTGAATAACTTTAGTGCGGAATTTCACAAACCAAAGCATGTGCTCCATGCCCATATATATATTCTTTTCAATCTGGTAAAATATTCTCATTGATGAAACCAAAGAAAGGAGTATAGGGACAAGAGTCTATATACTGTACAACCAAGCCCAGTCTCTCCACATGAGGAGGACTAGCGGAGCCACACCACGGAGCCACTTGGGTTTAGATCTAATAACCCAATTGACTCTATTTACAATGAGATCAAAAATTTTAAGGTGGTCATGCTCCCCTTTCCCATGAGTCCTAGCATTCCTCTCGCCCCATACGTGATAAATGAACGCAAAGAAAATCAACCCACAGAAGCTCCTCAAGCTATGGTTGTTCTTAGTATGGTCGAGAATCCAAAATAAGGCATTTTGGAGGCTACACGGAGGTGCACCACCAAAACCACACTTCAAGGTGCTCCTCTTCCAGCAATTCTTAGCAAAATCACACTCAAAAATGACATGCTCCATAGTCTCATTATTTCTTTTGTACAAATAGCAGGTTGGGTTGACTGCCAACCCCCATTTGTTAAGCATGTCCAAGGTAGGAAGCTTGCCCAACAACATTCTATAGGTGGTGAAGATCCACTTTGGCTGAAAGCCTTTGCACCAAATAACGTTAGCCCACGACACCTGCCGTCTTACCTTCTTCACAGCCCAAGGGCGCATGTCAGGATCAAAAAGAGCCCAGCAGTCGTTAAAGTTCATGTAGCTTGTCTTCACAGTAGCCCAGCTCCTGATCATGCTCCTCATACACCTTGATAGATCGCCCCTCTTGACGTCCAGCTTCAGGCAATCCACCCCATACCTACTACATAACCAGAAGCTCCATATGGTCAAAGGCTTGCAAAGGAATCTGTCTATTCTCCTCATATTGGCTTGAATAGCAATGGCTTCTAGGTTCTTCAAATCCAGACTACCGTCTTCGAACGGCTGAGCCACCACCTCCCAGGCTACCACCCTCCCCATAGGAAGCCACTCATCACTTATTCACACTTGTCAATGATGAATCAAGGCAAGGAGGTTTGCCTGCAACAAAAGAAAACCATAGTAGTCAACACACTTCTAATCAGGACAGCACATCCAGCCATGAAAATGTTCATCCCAGACCAACTTTCCACCTTGGTTCTCAAGGTATCCACCACTTCAGGATAATCCGATCCCTTCCCCCGACCCCTAGATATAGGAATCCCCAAAAACTTCATAGGAAAAGATCCCTCCTGAATGCCAACCGCATCCTTCAACCTTCCTCTTCTACCATCACACGACCTGGAGAAAAGGCTTTAGATTTGATATCACTAATAAACAGCCACATAAAATTACCGAAGCACTCAAGAACAGCACCGTCCTCTCTCATGTACTTGATGTGCCCCGCTATGAACATCATCACATCATCAGCAAAGATCATGTGGGGCAGCACCTTCACACCCTAGACAAAGTATGGTTTCAACACACCTCTAGTAACAACATCATCAATTTTGGTAGTCAACCCCTCCATGGCTAGAGTGAACATCAGGGGAGATAATGGATCACCCTACCTCAACCCATTCGTAGCATTAAATAGGCCCTTAGGCACCCAATTGATCAGCACTGAGAAGGATGTAGTCTCCACACATTGTCGCATGATGTTGATCCACTTCTCGCTAAACCCAAGGGCCCTCATAATCTGCCACAGAGTTGGCCAGCTGAGGTGATCATAAGCTTTTATGATATCGAGTTTTAAACACACCTTCTTGGTTGACTTCTTCACATTGAAATCAAAAAGGAATTATTCCACCAAGAGAGCATTGTCAGAAATCGAGCGATCCTCGACAAATGCACCTTGGACATTAGAGACAATTTGGGGGTGTATAACTTTCAACCTTCTCGCCAACACTTTGGAATTTTTTTTATAAATGACCAAGCAGCAAGCGATGGGTCTAAACTCATTCATGGACATCGCATTATTCTTCTTGGTAATAAGCCTAATGAAGGCTTGATTAGCCTGTCTTAGCATCCTTCCACCCACCATGAACCATATGACCTCTCAACCCACATCTTCTTTTACAAGATCCCAGCATGACTAAAAAAATTCCCATTGAATCCATCTGGGCCAGGTGCTTTGGATGCACCGATAGAGAAGACTGCATCCTTAATTTCTGCATCAGTGACAGGCTTCAGCAACAGCCTATTCATGTCGTCCGTGACCTTAGCAGTAGGGAGGGTGGGGTCAGCCATAATCGGCCTAGCTGCTTGTTTGTAAAGTTCTTTGAAGAACTTCACAGCTGTATCCGCAATCTTATCTGGTTCATCTGCCAACTCACCTTTGGCATCTATAAGAGCATGAATGTGATCCCGCATATCATTCCTCTTGATCGCCGTATGATAAACCTTAGTGTTCCTGTCACCATCCTTAATCCATCTCACCCGGCTTCTTTGCCATAGATGGACTTCCTCCGCCTTCTCCAGTTGCAAAAGCAAATCAATAGCTTGGGTTTCCCACTCCATGAGCCTAGTGTAGGTTGGGTTATACCTAAGCTCCAACACAACAGCATCAAAAGCACCCTTAGTGTCCTTGATCAGATTGGGGAGGTCTATCCAACACCAAGACCACTCCTTAAGCTTCGCCTTAGTGTTCTTCAACTTCGTCATGATCCTGAAAATAGGATTACCCTCCACATTAATATTCCATGCATCCTCCACAATACCTTTGAAAGAAGGCCAGTTGATCCAATGATCGAGGAATCTAAACGGGCGCCGCTCAGTTTTATAGGCACATAACGCGATTAGCATCCAAGCGTGATCGCTATTGGGATGGGCACCAAGTTGGATCATCGCCTGTGGGAACACATCAAGCCCAACAGCATTTAGGAGCCCTCTATCAAGGAAACTTGTGATTTTATTCATTGGAACCCTCTTGTTGTGCCAAGTGACACCGCCTCCTCTCATATTGACTTCCATCAGATTTTCCGCACCCACCGCCTCATTAAATCTTATCAAAACAGAGTTAGGAACCAACAGCCTACCAACTTTTTCATGAGCCTTACAGATGTGATTGAAGTCGCCAATCACCAATTGTGGAACTTCCTGTTGATTAGATCCGGCCAGCACGTCCCACAATCTTCTACGACACCCCTCCACATTAAGACCCTAGGTAGTAGAAATTACGTAGTAAAAACCCCCTCTATTTATACAACTCAGAGTGATCATCTAGTCCATCTCATGAATCGGTTGAATATCCCATATCCTTGGATTCCATCCCACCACAATACAACCTCCTTCAACCTGGTCATGGTTGGAAGTAAACTCCCACCCATTAAGGAGCATGCCGCTCATCCTCTCCCACCACTCTCTCTTGATGCGAGTTTCCAAACACACAATAATCGAGATCTCCATCTCCCTTTTGAGTTCCTTGATTCTTCTCTGCTTGTGCGGCAAGGAAGCGCCCCCACACATTCCATGCAAGTATCTTCATGTAATGGAGCTTGAAGCTCCACTCCTTTCTCAGGTGTAGCTACCCTCTCTTCCTCTGTTGGACTATCCCCTTCCCACCCTACCTAGCACAGCACTGCGAGTAAGGGGAGTATGGCCATTGTCCTCTCCCATGTCACCTAGGTTCGAGAAGGTATTAGCTGTAGTCAACACCTCCCCTACCTCCAACTCCTGCTACTTGTCGTGCTGGTGTGGCACCCTATTCCCAGAGGCGCCCCTTTCAGTAATGGATCTCCTCACCTCCTAGAACTCCCCTCATCTACATCACTTGGGGCAGTGGCAATAGCTGCATCGCCAGCAGTCCCCATGCCAGAAATACCTCCATCAGTATCTGCCACCTGGACCCGGGCCGAATCATCAGGACTAGGGACCCTCGACATTGCCGCCTCGACAGAAGCATCAACCGCAGTGGCAATCACAACCTTGGAAGCTTGACGCCGACGACTAGGCCTCTTTCTAGTAGACCGTCCACGGTTGGGATTGCGACTATCCCCCTTCACATCCTTATGGAAATACCCAGACCTATGCCCGAACACCTTGTAGGCATCACAACGGTTGGGTATAGCCTCATACTGAATGCGCATTTCCAGCTCCTCACCGTTGGGCAACTCCACCAACACCACAGGGGATGGATCCTTATCCACCGGTATCTCCACACACATTCTTGCAGTGCCCTTTATCTTGCTACCACCTGAGAAATCAAAAGATCTTGGTGTGCCCACAACATGCTTGATGATGGTGAGCGCACGACGTGACCAGTGATGACCTATATTTGGAAGCATCACCCACACCGGTGCCGAGGTCAGTGCCACCCTCCTAAGGTCCGCCTGGGGTGACCAGCGTCTGGTAAGGATGAGTTAAGAGTTGAAAACCCATGATCCTCTGTCCAACGAGACATCCAGGTCTGCCTCATTAGAGAAGTTGACGAGGAACAACCCCTCACTCATAGACGCCATCTGGATCTCACCCTTCGATCGCCAGGTTCTGAGCATCCACCCATATAGCTGGGTCAGATGGAACTTCTTCCCCATCACCTGAATGATCACGGCATGTTTGTTGAAGTCAGCCATCTCCTCCAGGACGGGAAAAGAGAACTTCATCCTGGGCCTTGAGTCTCCCTCCTTGAAATGGGGCGCCTTTGGGTCTTCCGACACAAGCACCGGTCTGCAACCACACGGGACAACCATGGGCTTCCTCAGAGTGTTCGCCCAGGCCCTCCCCACCATGATGTCTATGTTGGGATCATTCCAATCTTCGACCCTATCCTCTGGGCCGGAAGGGGGTGCCAACGACGGAGAAGCAGAGGTTAGATTCGTAGAATCACCAAGAGTAGAGGTGGGAGGGGAGGCAGCACTCTGTACCGAAAGAGAGGCAGGGGCTGGAGAGGCTGCAACGCTAAGACCAGAGATGGGAAGGGGGAGAACCCTATGCCGACGGGCTGACACCCCCGAAGGCGGCTCCAGTTAGAGATGGAACAGAGCGCGCTAGAGAGAGAGAAACACGGACAATTTCCAACTCCCCCATGAATATTTAGTTATACTTATACTTAATATGTTTACATGTTTCATACCACTCAAAGAGATGCCCATAATTTACTTGATATTATGATCTCAACCTGAGTAACACAACTAAGATTAATTAGTGAAGATTAAAGTGTTGGTGATATAGTTTTAAAGTAGAGATATGTTATAATTCTGTGTCAAGATGATCATGATTTATGATGTAAGTCCATTAAGAGTTATGCTTTAAGATTTCATAATAAGTGTTTATCAATTTCAACATATTTACATGATTCTTAAAGAAGACTTTCATAATTTACCTGATCCAATGTTCTATGATATTAAGATAAAACATGCAAGTAAGATTTTTGTAATCTAATGGCTATATTCTTGCCTAAGATCTCGAGTACAAACATGTTAATAAGATTTCTTAGAACAAGATTATATACTTTGAATATGTTAAGTTATGGTTATGTTCCAATGTAACATCCATGTGTTAATATTTAAAATCATGGTAAGACCATGAGGTAAGAATGTATAAAATTCAGATAAGATCAAATTTAATGAGATGAAATCAGATTTTAGATTTAGAACTGAGCCTTCGTGAAGTTCAACTCAAGAGACATAACTCAGGCCATTAGTGTAGGTCATGAGACCCACGTACTAGAGTACATGTTTCTAGAGAAAGATATAAAAAAGGAATTAAGATCGAAGGAATACTAGTCATTTTTGTTTAAGATTCTCATATAGATATTCATGTTGGTTGTACATGACTATTTGACAACAATGTTGGACAATGTTAGCAATCTACGAGGAGGCTATAATTTAAATGTGTCCTAGAGACTTTATGACAATCATCAAGTGTTAGTGTATGTAAGGTATGTGAAACCCAAAAAGGTGGGTAGCCTCCTATAGTTTAGCTGAATTTTGAGGACAAAATTCCCAAAAAGGTGGGTAGTATTGTCCCACCCTAATTTTTGGAACCTAGTAAGTACATGATTAAGTTATTGATGAATTCAATGCATTATATTGATGATTATAATAAAGTTCCATCCAATTTTCATGATATCTAGAATTAAAGGAATAAAAGTAATATAGAGGGTGTCTTTTGTGCAATTGTGAATATTTTGGTGATATCCTCAAAGTTCGAGAATTTGATACTAAATTTATAGATATGAGGTGACAACCAAAGTAGAACATTTAAGGGAATGTGATGGCTATAGTTAATGGTTTGAGCCCTAGGCCTAGTTATAATCTTAATATTTAAGAAGAAAAATGATATTAATCAAATGTATCATATGAAAGCATTAGTTGTGAAAATTATATCGGTTGAAGCTTTATTTTCATGATTTATAATATGATTTATCTCATGGACCCTTTGAATGACCAAGGAAGTGGTCATGTACCCTAGAACCCAATCCTATCCTAATAAGGCTAGTTAAGGTTTTCACATGGGTCTTGGGAGTATAAGTTTGAGTATGGAGTATTTTGCTGTCATAATAAATACTCGATATATTTTAGTTAGAAATATCATTATAATGTAAGATGGTAGGAGAAATTTTAGATGATTTCGATAAATGTAGTGGACTATGTAATTAAGTTAGTATTTATCTTGTATTTATTTGAAAGACATATTTGGAGTACCTATCTAGTTAGTTGTAACCTAGAATCTTTCTCTTGTAAATATGATGATAATATAGTAACTACCCCAAAATTTGGGACAAAATAGAGCTATGGAGTGGGCTACATAAATATTTCTTTGATTTAGACTTTTTATCAAAAAGAAATATAAAAAATAAAAAAGTGGGGCGACTCCAGTCCGCATGGACTGGAGACCGCAACTCTTGTTCTATAGTGTTGAACAGAGTTTGACCAAAAGGAGAATCTCCTTGCAAGATAAAATATTGAAGGCTGTAAAAAGCCCTATTTTGTTGAAATAGAGGGGGCATCAATTTTTGTATCGAGGGTTTTGCCTAAAAGTGAGGGAGAGGGAAAGAGAACCAAGAAGTCAGAGGTGTTAGTGGCTGTGAATACTCTTGAGTCAGAGATATTCAAGTCTCGACACCATACACATAGAGTTGGTGTTGTTCACTGTGAGTAGGCTACATTGTATGGGAGGCGTGATTCATGGTGTTTCCATGGTCAGAGAGGTGAGCTCCACCTCACTGGAGTGCAGTTCATGTAGTCGGCCAAGAAGGCAGTCGCTTATGCAAAAGAGAAGAAGGCTCATGGGTTGGTGGGTGAAAAAGGAGGTAGATCCCAGGGAGGAACCTTGACCAAGAACAAAATGGAAAGGGGAGAGCATGCTGATCTCAGTCCCTCAGATTTCATACTGACTGTTGGGATCAATACAGAGTGAGGTAGTCTAAAAAATTCATATCTTAAGATTTGAAATTTGTTTTTTAACCAAAAAAGTACCATTGAAAATATCTCCGAGTTCACTATTTTTGAAAAATATTTCCAAAACATGATTGTGATGCATGTTAGATACTATATGCTGTGTATTCAAAACTATATGATTTTGATGCTTTGTCAATTAAAAAAAACAAACAAATTTATAAATTCATGAAAATTTTACAAAATGTGTATTTTGAAATGTTAAACACTATTCTATATCCTGATCATTCTGATTTTAAGTTTTAGTATGGTTTTTGGTGTAAAATCTAATAAGGGCATTATGGGTTCTTCACCCGATGTTTCACATTGAACTGATCATGGATTTCTACCTAAAATGTAGTATACATTGTTCTTAATAACTATAATACTTTTTTTGGAGTTTCATGTGTGTTTATACTAGTATACAATTTTTTAGCCTAACTGGACGTTGTATAAGATAATTGCTCATGATTTGTGAGACAACATGTGACTCATGCACTATTTGCTAAGGGAGATGATTGTTACTATATTTTCCTCCAATATCTGAAGTAATTAAGTGAGATTAGTATATTTTATAATATTCAAAGTTTACTCTTAATATATAATGTATATGCTCATTTTTCATAAGATGATTTTAGGTTTATTAAAAATTATAGTGGATATATAATGTAAATTTCGATATATGTTTAGGAGTAAAAGTTTTGTAATGACTTATAATAGAGATAAGTTTCGTCTAAATGGAAACCCTAGTTTGGTTTAAGGGTGTTAAGGAGATGGAGATTTGAGATTTAGAAATAAAAATAGGGAGCATACACATGGACTTATAAAAAAATTTTAATGTCCAGTAAAATAGATTGTGAACCAAGCAATCCATAATATGTTAAGGATATCCTCAAACAAGATAAGTGGGCCATGTATGTTGAATTTCATTAATATTATGATTCATCCTACTCATATGCAAAGTAACTTAGAGAATAAGTTACTTTCTGACATGTACTTATTAATGTGCATCTCGTATTTAATAATGCTAATGTTAATCAGATATTATTCAGATGAACTTATGTTGTGAGGATATAATATTATAAATGTAGATATTTAAGTTACTTTCAGATGTTTTGTGTTCATTTATTCACCTCATCTTATTTTACAAGCCTTTGAACATGTAAGTCATTTATTCAATAACAACCTTTAACTAAGTAATATATTGAATACAAGTTTCAGATTAAGATTTATTTATACAACAAGAGTCTCGATTTTAGATTTATATTTACATTACTCATTGTGAGTAGTGATAAACTAGATCTACATAATAAGAATTTCAAATCCAACACCAGTTATCTCATAACTTGGATACATATTCAGATTTAGAGTTTACAGTTTAGAGTTTGATTCAGTTTATAATTAAAGAATAGAGATATAAAGTAAGAGATAATAGATTATGATTCATATATTACAAATTGAAAATAGATTCAAAGATAAGAGATTAAGATCCAGAGATAAGAGAATAAGATTCAGACATAAGAGATTAAGATGTAGATATAAGAAATTAAGAACAGAGATAGAAAATTACATCAAAATATTAATTACATGCATTATAGGATATGCCCTCACCAGAGAGTCCCACAAAGATTCTGGGGGTGCATTGTGCCAGACACTATAGGTGTCATAGAGGGCACGTTGTTCCAACATAGGAGTGTTCCACTAGAGAGAACACTTTAGTGTCAACAAAGGGCACATAATGCCAACAAAGTGTGCATTGCACCATAAAGGACATTTTAGTGTCACCAAAGGAGGACTTATTGTATAATGGAGGCCACAAGAAGATCAAATATGTAAATGAAAGATACATCGAATTAGTATAAGTTTACCACTTTCAAATATCAGTTCAATTTTTAGTTATAAAATATTCATGTATATCTTATTAGAAATTCATTGCCACTTACTCTAACCTAGGTTTCCCTTTGTGCATGGCTGGGGATGATATGTCCATTGGTACAAAACTTCAAGAGGTCATCATGACAAGATGATGCAGCAAAAACTTTAAGAGGTTTGCTGGGTGAGGAGCCATCTACGTGATCCCAGATCTTATGATAGAAGTACGATGTTTTACATCATATGTTATGATTTTCTTATAAGGTTTTATATAACCCTATTTTTATTCTGAGAATATGATGAGAATTTATTTCATACCTACTCTATAATGGTTCTTTTCTATCATTATTGCAATGTATATCATGTTAGTAACACCCCCCTAAAATGAAGAAAAATATGGCTTCTACTGTTGTGATATGAAAATCGACGTGTTATAATAACACATCTTAGGAATGTGAACCATAACTGCACAAAGAAACAAAGGAGAAATGTAACTAATGTTCTCTTTGTGTGTAAGATTACAAAGGTATACTCAGTAGAGACCCATGTGAATAATATGATTGGACATGTGGATAATCAACAAGAACTAGGACTCTCTTTGAGATAAGAGTCGGCCACGGATATGATTATGAAATCATTGCTTGAATCTATTAACATTTTATTGAGTGTTACAGCTTGAATAAAATGGCCAGGCCACTGTTAGATTTTTTCGCATGCTAATAAATGCCAAATCTAGAAATAAGAAGGATAAATCTATGATGGTGATAAGAGAAGTCGAGCCCAAGGATGAAAGCAAGTCAATGAAGAGCCCTAATACTAAGCTCAAATCCTGATCTCCAACACCCAAGATGAGGAGAAAGAAATCTACAATAGAAAATTTTCCTTTGTACTTCAAGGCATTTAGGAAGAAGAAGATGGGGATGGTGATCTCCATTTTATATGTTATTCCTCATCATGGGTACTAGATATCGGGTGTGGATCTCACATATGCTTGAATATACAAGATATGAAAAGAAGTAGGCCATTGTAAAAAGGCAAGGTTGAACTGTGAGTCATAAATGGAACAAGAGTTTATGCAACTGTAGTTGGAACCTATAGTTTATCTCTCCCCACATGGCTTGTATTAGAGTTAGCAGACTACTGTTATGTATCTGCCATAAATAGATACATCATTTTTGTATCTTGTATGGACAAGGATGGATATGAATTTTATATTAATAATGGTTTATGTTCTATTTTTTAAAGATTGGATCTTTTAAGGAAACACCCTTATGTCTTATGGTTTTTATTTGCTATATATAAAGACAAATGTTTTTAATATAAATATTGAAAGCCTAAAACTCAACAACTCAATTAGAACATATCTTTGACATTGTTGTCTAGGGGGCATAAATGAGAATCACATATCTAGACTCCATAAAGATAGTTATATGGACTCTTTTGATTTCAAATCAATAGAGGCATGTGAATGTTGTATGTTGGGTAATATGACCAAGAAACCTCTCATGGGTAACATGGAGAGGGCTAGTTATCTATTAGGACTCATACATATTGATGTATGTGGGCCTTTTTGAACTACTGCTAGAGGTGGGTTTCAGTACTTAATTACCTTCACTGATGACTTCAATGGGTACAGTTATATTTACTTGATGAAATATAAAGGAGTTTATGAACAAAGTACAGAACCAACTTGGAAAAAGTATTAAGGAACTTTGTTCTAATCGAGGCAGAGAATACTTAAGCCAAGAGTTTAAGAACCTTCTTTGAGCATGTGGTATTGTATCACAATGGACTCCACTTGGAACACCACAACATAATGGTGTATGAGAAATAAGGAATCACACATTGTTGGATATGGTGTGATCAATGATGAGTTTAGTTGAGCTTCCAACTACCTTCTGGGGGTATCCTCTTGAAACTGACGCATATACACTAAACTGAGTACCATCTAAATCGGTTCAAAAGGCACCTTATGAGATATGGTATGGAAAATATCCCAATGTGTCTTTTATGAAGATTTTGGGATGTGAAGCTTATGTAAGGAAAATGTTTCCTACAAAAACTTGCCACTAAATCTGATAAATGTTATTTTGTTGGATATCCTAAGGAGAATAAAGGATATTACTTTTATTTCCTATCTGACAAAAAAGTATTTGTTCCTAGAGATGTTGCATTCCTAGAAAATTAATTTATTTCCAAGGGAATTAGTGGGAGGAAAGTAGAACTCAAAGAAACTTAAGACCAACTAGAAAGCATTGAACCAATAGATGTATAAGAGGAACAAATAGAGTCACAAGCTGTTGTGGAATATCAAAATCATCAAGTAACACAAGGACCTCATAGATCTAGTAGGACATACTTTGAACCTGAAAGATTTGGATATATTGTCACTAAGGAAGGTGGTGAGTTGGTCATAGATGATAAGCCAACAACCTATATAGATGCTACTAAGGGATCCAAGTCTGAGAAATGGATTGATACCATGAGATCTAAGATGAAATCCATGTACACCAACAAGGTATGGACCTTAGTGGATCCAACTGGAGGGGTAAAACCCATAGGGTGCAAGTGAGTCTTCAAGAAAAAGACAAACATGGGTGGTAAAGTACTAGCCTGTAAGGGCTGATTGGTTGCAAAGGTTCTCAGATAAGTTCAAGATGTTGACTATGATGAAACCTTTTCTCTAGTGGTTGTGGTTAAGTCCATCGGGATCATGCTTGATATTGCACATTATCATGACTATTAGATTTGGTAGATGGATGTTAAAACTGCATCCCTTAATTGGAATCTTCTTGAGGATGTGTGCATGACACAACCTAAGGGTCTAATAAATCCAAAGGATGCAAATAAAATTGGTAAGCTACAAATGTCAATCTATGGATTGAAGCAAGTATCTCAAAGTTGTAATCTTCATTTTGACAAGACAATGAAAGAGTTTGGCTTTACTCAAACTGAAGATGAACCTTGTGCGTATAAGAAGGTTAGTGGGAGGATGATTGTATTCCTCATATTGTATGTGTATGACATACTATTGATGGGGAATGACATTTCTACTTTACAAAAGGTAAATACTTGGGTGGGAAATATGTTTTATATTAAATACTTGGGAGAATCACCCTATATATTGAGGATCAAGATCTATAGAGATAGATCTAGAAGGCTTCTTGGACTAAGTCAAAGCACATACATTAACAAAGTGTTGAAGAGGTTCAACTTGGAGAGCTCAAAGAGAGAAAACCTACCCATTTGTCATGGAGTTATGATCTCTAAAGCTCAATGTCCTCATTCTTGTGAAGAAAGGGAACACATGAGTATGATTCCATATGCATCAAAAATTGGATCAATCATGCATGTAATATTTTGAACCCGTCCTGATGCCTCATATGCCTTGAGTGTAACATGCAGATATTAGTCAGATCAAGGTGATGCTCACTAGATACCATGAAGAACATCCTTAAGTACATGAGAATAACTAAGGATCAATTCCTTGTCTATGATGGAGAGGAAGAGTTTGCGGTAAAGGGTTACAATGATTTAAGCTTCTGAACTAATAAAGATGATTATAGATTGCAATCATAGAAGAGTTCCAATCAAGAGATAGCTATCAATTCTATAGAATAGGTCGGGTATATTGCTACATCGAATGCAACAAAAGAGGTTGTCTGGATCAAGAAGTTGAATTTGGGGTCATTCCAAGCATCAATGACAAATTGAGCTATATTTTGACATCAATGGAGCTATTGCACAATCTAAGGAACCCAGATCACATCAGCATTCCAAGCACATACAAAGGCATTTCCATATCATATGAGAGATCATTCAATGAGGAGATATGTATATTTGTAGAGTATCGGCTATTGATATTGTTGCTTACCACTTTAGTAAAGCACTTTCACAGTAGAAGCATGATGGTCATGTCAGATCACTTGGAATAAGATTCATTGTGATTGGCTCTAAGTTGCAAGTGGGAGTCTGTTGGTATGTATGCCAAGAGAGTCAATCATATGATTATTGCAATAGAATAACTTATAAATGATTTGATTAATAATAAAGGCATGCTTCATATTTATTATGTTTTATGCAGTTATGAGATGATGAAAGTAACACAATAATTGTGTAAAGAATAATATCACTCAATGATATATGTCTTCAAGTACATGACTTGAACAACAAGATCATATAGATGTAAAGAGTATATACATTCTGATTATGTCCCTAGGGGATGTTAATTTAGAAGGAAAATAGACAATAATAACACAAGACTAGAGTGTGTGTTGGTTGATGATTGAATCTCATTAGTCATGATATGGTATATCAAACCAAGCACACATAACATGTTAGAGAACAATGTATCAGACAGATCCACCATGAGAGTGACACATGGAAACCATTATAGTGGTAGTCATAGTTATCTCTCATAAAGTTGTTGGTGATTGTGGTTCTTAATCCCAAAGTCACTACACTTATCACATGTCATTCTATATGATTTGACACCATTTAGAGTAATCTTGAATAAGGATTGACATAGCAGTGATGATTGGGTGACTCTGACACATGGGGATGACATTGAGTGATGTAAATGGGATTTGTCCCTCCTATGGGAGTATGATATCCTAGACACTTGATTAGTGAGGATGAGAAATGCATGGACATGAAAATGTGAGTCAATATGTGATATTGAGCTTACATATATCTCAGATAGTGTACTAGCAAAGAACAAAGATTGAATGTTGAAGAGGATTACTTCTCCATGCCTCGAGTTCAATCTGGATATCAGTGACAAAGGAACTATACAAACCCTGCAACACCAAACACAAATTGTAGGTTAAAATTCTTCTCCAACTTTCCATTTACTTGGGTAGCAATGTTGTGTGACTTTGCACTGTTCTATACTTGGTATGTCGTTAATTAGTTATGGAAATTCATTGCCAACATAATATGGAACCTATAGGGTCACACACATAGGATACACTTAGAAGAGGAGTTCAATCATGAATGATAATTGAATTGATTGCTTAAGTGTTTAGGTGTTCAATTCAAGCAACAAGTCAACTAACTGGACTCCCAACTTATCAGCTCATGTGATGAAATGACCAGTTGGAGTGTCACGTTGATGGGTTGAGTTCTAGATGAATCAGTGCATGAACTTACTAGTTCACTGAATGAACTGATCGACTCATGGTCATGAGACAATCAATTCAGGAGATGAACCTCCCGGTTCAGATGTGCAATTCTATTACATTAAGGATTGGTGCTGACGTCATGTCGAGCATTAATAAGATTAGAATTACCAAAACAATAGAAATTGGGAAACATGTAGAAATGGCCAGTACATTGGGTGAACCAATCAGCTCACATGCCAATCGATCAGTTTACTCATGAATGGACCATTTTACCTATCATATGTTGATAAAATTTGTGAAAGTTCAATCTCTTCCACACCCACTCAGTTTGGGAACCCTGATCCTGACTCTCTTATAAATAGAGGGGTATTAGGGGCTTCCCAGATATACAAATCAATTTCCTCCGACAACTGTTATCCTATCTTGTTTTGGTAACCAATAGAGAGACCAAGCAAGTCCTATGTAACATCCCAGGATTTGAGGCCTCGGAGAAAATGATCTTATAAGGAATGATTGGACTACCCATATCACCAAGGAGCACCTCCTTTTCTAGGATCCCATCACTAAAGAGCTCCATAGTTAAGCATTCTCATCTTGGAGTAGTACTAGGATGGGTGACCATTCGGGAAGTTGTTCCTGGCTTGCATGTGAGTGATGATAATGTGTGCTGGTTAAGGCTAGTGGTGGTCTGTGGGGCCAATCACCATTCCTGAAACTCTACTAGAGCCTTGGGAAGTGGGCCCGGATGTTACAAATGGTATTAGAGCCATAACCCCTCTAATAGGTGGGGCCTACATGGGCATGTGGCATGCTAGTCTTGAGTTGTGTGGTCCAGGCATGTTGGAAAGGGTTGTCCATGGTTGATGTAGCCACCCTTACGCCGGTACTCCATAATCAAGAGCTGGGTGTCCATGGTCCATTTTGGGTCTACACTGAAATGGGGTGATATTATGAGGTCATACAGTTGAGCCTTGACAAGGATGTCAAGAGTCTAAGTGGGGGATATTGTAACATCCCAGGATTTGAGGCCTCTGAGAAAATGATCTTATAAGGAATGATTGGACTACCCATATCACCAAGGTGCACTTCCTTTTTTGGGAGCCCATCACTAAAGAACTACATGGTTAAGCATGCTTAGCTTGGAGTAGTACTAGGATGGGTGACCAGTCGGGAAGTTTTTCCTGGCTTGCACGTGAGTAATGATAATGTGTGTAGTTTAGGCTAGTGGTGGTCTGTGGGGCCAATCGTCATTCTTGAAACTCTACTAGAGCCTTGGGAAGTGGGCTCAGGCATTACATTCTACCCTCTAAAGGGAGGGATAACAAGAGAGAACAATTGTGGGAGAACAAGTTGGTGACTAGTACACTAACAGGAGGGACAACTCCTTGTCTGTTCTACTAGAATGGAATGGGTCTGTATGGACTTCTATAGAGGTGTGGAGGTTGTTGTCTATCGTTAGGAGGTGAATGTCAACCTATTTTCCGTGGTGAAGACTAGGAGCTACAACAAATGACGTCTTTGTGCAACTGGAAGATAGTTGCACGACTACAACAATGAGGAGATTGCTACTGCACTTGCTCTTAGACTATTTATATCCTCGAAACCATCTTTTCTATTATATAGTTGTTGAGGCAATCTGCTGGTTTAATGGGAATATGGTAGTAAATTTTTTATTTTGGGTTCCTATCTGATGACCATATTTCCATACAGTAACCACCTCTAGCATTCATTTTAAAAGGTCCACATACATATGCATGTTTCCAAATAGATCACTCACTCTCTCACTATTTCTAATGAAAGGTCCTTTGTCATCTTTCCCAAAAAAACAAAACAAAACTCACATGTCTCTATTGGTTCAGAACCAAAAAAATCTCGGTAACCATCTTTATGGAGTCTAGAAATGCTTTTCTCATTTAAGTTCCCTAGAAGAAAATGCCAAAGGTATGTTTTCGTTGAGTAATTAGGTTTTAGCATTTTCATATTTATGTTATATACATTTGTTTCTAGATCTAACAAGTATAGAACACAAGACATTGAGGAACTACCATACGAGATCTTTATAATAAATGAGAAATGCATTTACAGACTATTTATATATGTTTGTCTCTAGATCTAACAAGAATAAAACACAAGACATTGGGGCACTACTAATAGAACATTGATCAATCTTTGTAATAAATTTGAATCCATTCTTATCCAAACAAGATAAAAATATGATGCTTCTATTAATGAAATGTATATAATAACAATTCTCTAACTCTATTACAAGACCACTAGGTAGAGATAACTCGTAGATTCCAACTACACTTACACTCCATTAGAAATGTGTAATTGAACCTCTTCTTTCTTTAAAGGTGTTCTTCTCTTTAAATCATGCACATTTGAGAAAATATGAGATCTGTATCCAGTATCCAATACCTAAGATGAAGAAGTGGCGAAGTTAATCTCAATAATGTATATACCTAATGTAGAGATCCCTAACCCATGCTTCATCTTTCTTAGTTGCTTTAAGTGAACGAATATATTCATTTTTCACTTACCCTTCTTCTTATATTGAGTGAAAAATACTTCAAATTTAGCTTAGCCTCATAACTTTTCTCAGCCTGGCCTTATCCCTCGGACTCCCTTCCATTGATCACCATCACATGTTTATCTTTTTTCATTTTTTCTTTGACATTTGTCCACATGCCAAGCAATTACAGCAGTGGTTTGGGCAAGTTACTCAAGTAATATCATGTAATAAACTAACTATATGACTCAGGAAATGATTGTACAATCATATACATGGCCGACTCTTGGCTCAAATGAAATCCCAGTCACTCTATATGTTCCACATTCCCAATCATATTTGGCACATGGGTCTCTACTGGATCATCCTATGTCATCTTGCACTCAAAGAGAACCTTAGACTCATTGTACCTTTCTTTCTTTGCATGATTCTAGTTCATGTTCTTAAGATGTTTTACCATCTCACAAATGTCCATGTTTTCATGGTTATTATGAAACTCATAGTTCATACAACATAAAATGACAGTTTTAATGTCTAAGTCATCATTTGAATGCTTCCAATAAGCGTCCACCTCAGCCCTAGGTGCATTAGGAGTAGGTTCCTCTAGCACTGGTGTCTCTAGGACTTAAAGGTTGTGCTCATGAGTGAGAACCATTCTGAAAGTCATGAACCAATTATATAAGTTGGTCCCAATTAGCTTGTCCTTCTTAGATAATGATCACAATTTGTTATTATTTTACATTTAATTCTACAAAAAGAAATTTGTCAAAACATTTTGATTTGATTTGAATCTAATGATGATATTAATCATGCCTTTAGTTAACAATTACTCCCACTAATTTGTTCAAGTCAATAGCCCTTTTTATTCATTCACATACATTGTAGTGTACAATTTTGTAGTGGGCCTTGATCCATATTTTATCAAGTCATGAGTCATCACTGGATGAACACCCACAATGGGACGATTTAGGTAGACAACTTTTGCCAATTAAATCCAATGCAACACTTAGATAGATGGTATGTACAACTCCTTTGCGTATCAATATACATGCTCCTAGGGACTTAATATCATTAAGATCACCTAGTTAATCTTGACCCAAAAGCCAACATGACATACTTTTCACCATGGAAAAACCTACATATCTATCATCACACTTCCACTAGGTGAATAGCACACCATGCTTTGGCATAACACACACTTGGTCAATCAATCTTATCATGTATGTTGCTTATGGAAATCATATAAGACTTAATATTGATTGAGGGATTGTATTTATAAATACATATACATAACCAATGTCCACAAACGTATAATATGTATCATATACATAATATAACCACAAGCCAAACTTGAAATCATAAACATACATGTAATGGTTATGGCCACACTAATGCAATCCATTGGAGACACAGAGAAGTGCTATCCACCTAAAGTCACACATCACATGCGTCAACCTATTTAGGAAATACTCTATGCTATAAATAGGCTAGGTAGTTGTCTGGACCCTCTAGTCAATCAGTTCAGACATCCTATCAGTTGGTTAGTCTCCATCGATCAGTCAACTAGCTCCTGGCATAATTAGTTAGATAGGATCCTCTAGTCAATTGGTTGGGCCTCTAGTCGATTAGCTTGATCCTAGGCTCAACTAGGTCCTCCAATCCTCCAATTAATTGACTTGACTTATAGTCAGTCGACTCGCCTTGACAGAATGCCTTCTCTTCCAAAAGTGGAAACTAATGTTATTCCTGTCTACATATTACATTGTAAAGTGAATACCTTGAGTTACATTTGAGGGAAGGACAGAGGATGAAGCATAAATTACATATGAACAATTAAGAGGAAGGATTGATACACAAACTGAAATTTAAAATGGTAGGAAACAAACTATTCAACCACACACAACGGGTTATTGGCATAAATTACATAATTTTTAGGCTCCTCGCATATATATATATATATATATATATATATATATATATATATATATATATATATATATATATATATATATATATATATATATATATATATATATATATATACATATATATACATATATAGATATATATATGTATGTATAAAGATATATGGGACATTCCCTAGTGTATGTGGTATATAATCAGAGATGTAGATTAACCTTTTAATATTTCTCATTGTATGAAACAAAGTAAATGATCAAACTAAATATGATCATATTGATTAAATCCCAACACACCCTAAATTGATATGTCTTTGATACCAAAGTAGGGAATTACGAGGAACATAAATGGCAGTGGAAAAAAAATTCTATTCATATACCCTACCACTAGGTCATATCAACAATGATGTATCTATGATATGTTGGCTAAATTGTACATTAGTATAATCCCTTTGTTTTGATGATGACAAACATTTCATTCTTGTCGATCTAACGTGCTACTTGAGTGTTGTAGGATTAAGGTGGATGACAAAGAATTGGGAAATCTATATGATTAAATTATTGTAATTTCATGAAATGTAATCAATTGTAAAACTTGTACAAATATATAATGTACTAGTACCTAGACATCATGTAAATCAAGCGTTAGATCTTCCCTAGCTAAATACCACACTTAGATAGGTCATCCCCTTCAATAGTGTCACATATGCACACTCATACATACACTTAGTACTTGAAATTGAAACATTGAAACAGGGTCAATCTCGTTCGAAAAAATCCTCGATCGAGACACTCTCAGTCGACAAACTTCTCGACCGAGAAAGACCCAAGTAGCCGTTAGACACAGTTGACAAGGTAGTTGGCAGTTGGAGATGAACGTTGCAAACACTTGCTCCAGAGAGCCTGTCGGTCGATAAACCCTCGACCGAGTAGGTATCTCAGTCGACAATTCCTCGACCGAGATGGGTTCTGACATCACTTGCAGAATTAATTAACTAGTCATTTCTAAAGCAACTAAAGTGTACCTAATGGCTAGTTAAGCACTTAGAACCCCCTAGAAAGTGTCTAGAACGTCTTTAAGCACTTGTAGGTCTTTTCTATAAATAGGACATGCCTTAGGACACCTAAACTCACTAAATTCTACACTTGAGCAATCCTTGAGCATAAACTTGCATTAGCAACTTGTTTTGAGCAATTGAGCAATACTTGCAATTGACTACTATTCACCTTGCTCTAAATTCGTGTCCTACAGACTAGTATCTCCTATCCATAGTAATCACACTTCCATATACATTGGTTAGGAGATCTACACGCTTTATATAGGCAAATCAAGCCTTGTGCTTCAAAGGTTAAGTGTAATTTCCTTTTCCTTTCTTGTTCACTCTTATTTCTTGTACTCTCCTTGCTACTCCTAGGGTTGGAGGCTGCGGATTGGAGAGGGTCGTGATCTTTTTGGTGAAGAAGGAGGCTTTGGACTACTTCAAGAAGGCTGGTGCAACAGGAGGCTACTTCATAGAGGAAGGCTACTTAAAGGGGGGGGCTTGGAGTTACTTCAAGAAGGCTGCCTCAAGTTGTTGCATCTACTTCAAAGTGAAGGTTGTCCAAAGGGGTTTAAGAAAGTATTGTATTTTATGTAAAATCCTTGAAGAGGTAATAAAGTTGATACTTTCAAAATCTCGGTTGGGTAAGCAACCGGATAGTGGACTGACTACCTTAGTATTTGCTAAGGTTGGAACCACTCTAAATCCCTTGTCTCCTTCTTGCTTTTCTATTTGTGGTTGTTTGAGTTAAATAATTATTGAATTATCTTTAAAACCCTATTCACCCCCCTCTAGTGGTTTTTCAATTGGTATCAGAGCAGGCTTCAAGGAGCTCTAATTGAGTCTTGAAGAATGAAGGGTGGTGATACCTACAACCGCAAGCAAAGGAGCAGCTTGGACCAACCTTCAACAAGTTGTACTTGGTGCTTAGGAACAAGCCACACAACAATTGGTTGCCCATGGAGAGAAAATAAGGAAGAGGTCCACAAAAATTGCCTTATTGCTACAACAAGTGAAGAAGAAGAAGAAGAGGTAATCATGTTTGATTTACCTAAAGAAGATTTAATTGCTAGTCTTCAAGAAACGCATGAAATATATATTGAGTGCAAGAAGAAATTAAAGAAATCAAATAAAGAAAATAATGAGTTACATGCTAAACTTCTTGATCTTACATCTGAAGATGAAGATCTTAAGAAGGTCATTGAAGATCACGATACTAAGCTAAAATCAATAGAAGCATATTGCAATCTTCTTTCTCTAGAAAAGATAAACTTGCAATATCAAGTAAATGATCTTCAAAAACAACCCATTTTGTGTACACATCTAGATTATGATACCATTGTGAAAGAAAGAGATTCCTTGTTATCTAATTTAGATCAAGAAAAGTTGGACATAAACAAAAGAATGTATGAGATTCTTAAGTTGCAACAAAAAGTTAGTAGTTTGAGAAATAATGATACTCTTAATATAATTTTAAATGATTCTTATCATCAAATTGGAAGAAGAGGACTAGGTTATAATCCTAAAGGAAAATCTTATCAAAAACCTAGTTGGAGAAAGGCACAAGCGCAAGAAAGTCAATCTATGTATGTACCTAAAGGCAAATATATATCAATACCCGAGAACAACCAAGAACAAAATCATAGAAAGAGATATGAGGTTGATTCTATATGTTGTCATTATTTTTTATGTCTTGGAAACTATTCTTTCTCATGCCCTTACAAGAAAAAGGATGTCGAGTTAGTATGGGTTCCAAAACCCCCAAACTAACTGAACAAAATTAAGTTGAGATATGACTAAGGACTCCTGTTGTATATTTCTATGTCTATCTCAACTTAACATAATGAGATAACAAATTGATCAAGTAATTAAAATTTCTAACTTGACAATATACATTTTAAACTAATTTGCAGAGACACATCTTTGAAATTTTGTTTTAATTAGGGTCCTCAAAACATAAAAATTTGAATATACTTAGTTGAGATTCGATCTAAGTATTCCTTTGATATTCATATGTTCTATCTCAACTAAACTAAGTTTTCAAATTGCATAATTGAATTAGAAATGACCTATGATTTACTTGTAACAAATTACTGAAAACAATTCTAAAACAGTACAGAAACATCGGTCTAGAAACTGTTCGACCGAGAACATTGTCGGTTGAGAAATAGTCGACCGAGTAGGTTACTATTTTCAAATGTGCAATAAATCTGCTGAACCTTTTTTTCAATCAATCTAGTTTGCTATTAATTTGTTATTAATGATTGATTTAATATGCAAATCAAGAATAAATCTTGGAGACCATTTTTGAAACAAGACATATTGATCTTTTTGTATCATGAATTAAGATATCACATCATGAATATGAAATCCCTAAACATATTGCAAAAATGTTATATGAAGACTGATTTTGAACAAACCTTATTCATTAATTGAAAAAGTTTGTTAAGCATGTTTAATTACATGGTTTGTCTTGAGGATTTATGAACCCGAATGAGATTATTTTGGTTTATTCTCTAAATTGATTGGCTTAAATATGAACCATGATTAGTTTAATCAAAGAAATTACTGTATTATCATAATCCACATGGTTTTTCCTTAAGTATTTCTTGGTCTATCTATATAGGAACCATGTGTATTGAAATTTAGTTTAAATGATCATAATCATTGCAGTTATATGCTTTTATCTTGATCATTGTATTGTGGATATGCTTTCAACTTTTCAATCATAATTTTTGTGCCATGACCATTGTGTTTCATTGGTTTGTATAAAATAATCTTTGATCCATATATACAAACCATAAATGTACAATGTTTTCAAATGATCATCATAATTCAACTCATTACAAATAAAGAGGATGCTATCATTGGAAATGTTATTTTTGCATAACTCTAAAACTCTATGTATATTGACATAATAGAAAATGATTATTGTGTGCATGGCTTGTAATAAATGAATGATGATGCTATGACAAGCTAAATAGTGTCTCTTAGAATAAGAATATAAATGTTTTATCTAGTTATTTGCAAAATCTTGACTTTAAGACAACAACCTTGCTTTAAAGGATATATGTTTCTAAAGAATCTTATGATTAATCTGAAAATAAGGGTACAAGAAGAAATGGGATTTATACCCATAGCAAAGCTTATGAGACATCATTCACAATGAATGTAAAACATACATTCCAAGAAAGTCAAGGACAAAGACTTCAATGTGATGCCCATTTTAAGTTATTCATAATAGGTATCAGTCAAAATGCTTCAAATTGATATTCATTTAATCAAGTTACCTGCAGACATTATACTTCACATATGAGTGTTCAAATTGGAAATTTGCAGAAATTGCCTCTTGGTTGAGATCAAGTTTGACCAAGGGGAGCTATGGTCAAAGTCAAGATCGACCTAAAATAAGCTTGACAAAATACTTATTTGTACATCATTTTATTGCACTTAATATTAGTATCTTGATTCAAAATGTGTTTAACATATTGAAAACATAATTTTAGTGCATAACTCTCATAAAAGGTCAACTTATTATGATCTAATATTGATTGTGACCTTAGAATTCTTAAATTATCTTGACTATAATATTAAGGGGGAGCTCACACAAACTATCTTGATTGTAAGATTAAGGAGCTCACAAAACTTTGTAAACATCATTTGGAGATTGTTATGACCTTAGTATGTTTAATTTTGGCTATGAAAATAATGGAATCTACAAATTTCATGAATGTGATATATTTCTTGTTCTTAATGGAATTCTCTAAACAAATATGCGCTTAACATCCCGTGCTTTTGGTTAGAGACATCTTTCATAAACTCTAAGCCTAAGGGATTCTCATATCAATTTTTTGGGCTTAACATCCCTTGTAAAATGAGTGAGAAATCAATACAGAAATGCCATGAACTTAAAAGGAACTCATATCATTTCAAGGCTTAACATCCTTTGCAAATGATTGAGAAATACATTATGGCTAAATTCGACAATAAATGGCTTACATTTATATAAATCCCTTGATTTTGATTGCATATCTCTTTAAGGGGGAGAAAATATTAAGGGAGAGAAATAAAATGTCATACTAAAATTATCTTGGATATCTTTTTGAAATGACAAAAGGGGGAGAAATAATATAAATCCAAAACATAAAATAAAATGAGTTTCATGATATCTCGGCTAGCATACACTTGAAAAACAAGAATGGCTACAAAAGGTAAAATTCAGGTATGAAACTTACATGATTTATATTTCCTTATTTTATATTTAGGAAATGTTTGTCATCTTCAAAAAGGGGGAGATTGTTGGCTAAATTGGACATTAGTATAATCCCTTTGTTTTCATGATGACAAACATTTCATTCTTGTCGATCTAACGTGCTACTTGAGTGTTGCAGGAATAAGGTGGATAATAAAGAATTGGGAAATCTATATGCTTGAGTTATTGTAATTTCATGAAATGTAATCAATTATAAAACTTGTATAAATATATAATGTACAAGTACCTATACATCATGTAAATCAAGCGTTAGATCTTCCCTAGATAAATACCACACTTAGATAGGTCATCCCCTTCAATAGTGTCACATATGCACACTCATACATACACTTAGTACTTTAAATTGAAACATTGAAACAGGGTCATTCTCGGTCGACAAAATCCTCGACCGAGACACTCTCGGTCGACAAACTTCTCAACCGAGAAAGACCCAAGTAGTCGTTAGACACAACTGACAAAGTAGTTGGCAGTTGGAGATGAATGTTGCAAACACTTGCTCCAGAGAGCCTGTCGATCGACAAACCCTCGAACGAGTAGGTATCTCGGTCGACAATTCCTCGACCGATATGGGTTCTAAAAACACTTGCAGAATTAATTAAGTAGTCGTTGCTAAAGCAACTAAAGTGTACCTAACGGCTAGTTAAGCACTTAGAACCCCCTAGAAAGTGTCTAGAACGTCCTTAAGCACTTGTAGGTCATTTTTATAAATAGGACATGCCTTAGGACACCTAAACTCACTAAATTCTACACTTGAGCAATCCTTGAGCATAAACTTGCATTAGCAACTTGTTTTGAGCAATTGAGCAATACTTGCAATTGACTACTATTCACCTTGCTCTAAATTCGTGTCCTACATACTAGTATATCCTATCCATAGTAATCACACTTCCATATACATTGGTTAGGAGATCTACACGCTTGATATAGGCAAATCAAGCCTTGTGCTTCAAAGGTTAAGTGTAATTTCCTTTCCCTTTCTTGTTCACTCTTATTGCTTGTACTCTCCTTGCTACTCCTAGGGATGGAGGTTGAGTATTGGAGAGGGTCATTATATTCTTGGTGAAGAAGGAGGCTTTGGACTACTTCAAGAAGGCTGGTGCAACGGGAGGCTACTTCATAGAGGAAGGCTACTTCAAGGGGGAGCTTGGAGTTACTTCAAGAAGGCTGCCTCAAGTTGGTGCATCTACTTCAAAGTGAAGGTTGTCCAAAGGGGTGTAAGAAAGTATTATATTTTATGTAAAATCCTTGAAGAGGTAATAAAATTAATACTTTCAAAATCCCAGTTGGGTAAGCAACCGGGTAGTGGACTGAACACCTTAGTATTTGCTAACGTTGGAACCACTCTAAATCCCTTGTCTCCTACTTACGTTTTTATTTGTGGTTGTTTGAGTTAAATAATTATTGAATTATCTTTAAAACCCTATTCACCCCCCCTCTAGTGGTTTTTCAGGATAGAGGGTGCAAGATATACCTTGTCATAGAGAAAGTCCAGTGACAATCCTTGCACAGAGATGTGCTTCCTTCTTAAGTAGTATTTAAATGGTACATGACAACGTCCTCTTAGTGTAGCAACCTTAGATGGCAGCTGACAATGTCTTCCTAGCATGGAAACAATGGCTTCCACACCTCTACATAGCTCACACGGATCACCAAGAGCTCCATATTGTACTTGTGGAGCTGATAGGAAAGAGTTCTACTTCCATTTTTCAACGTGATCGCATCAACTTTCTATTCCATGTTGTCTCTCCCTTTCTTGGGTAAGACTACTCAGGATATCACATTACACAACTATGAAAAAAGGCGTGTCTAGAACCTTTCCCACCCTCCTTATATTGGAGTGGATGGGCTAGGGTTTCCAAAACCCAAGGGATAGAAAATGACATATGTCATGGTCTGACAGATACACACGTCCAAACTATCAACTAGACCATCTAGTCCATTGACTGGCATGCGATCAACAATGCAATAAAACTGGCTTTAAATGTGATGATTACTGCACATCTTTAATCATATCACTAAGCATTTGACCCAGTCAAACCGGTCATTTGGCATCTTGCTTGACCCAATTCAATTGGCCGACTTAAAAATTAGTCTAGTTGGTCTAGTAGACACTCCAATTGATAGACAGGAACACCAGTCAATCAACTAGACATTCCAGTCAGTCGACTCACAAATAGTGTTGCTTAAGATGATTACCTAAACACTTTTTGTAACTAGGTTAAATTGTATCCATGAGTAAACTCCTATTCCAAGTGCATCCTATGTGTGTGACCCTATAGATCCCATATTACATTGGTAGTAAATGTACATAACCATATTATGACATCAAAAGTAATGAGAGGTATCTAGCAACACACCATTGATATCCAAGTAATTAGAAAGTTGGATAACAACTTCAACCTACAATCTATGATTAGTATTATCATGATCATATAATTGTCTTGTTTTAGATATCCATGTTTAATGTGAAGCATGGAATCATCATCCTCTTAATACTCAATCTGTGTTTCTTAAACTAGAGCAGACTGTTGAGATACTTGTGAGCCCACGTATCACATATTGACTCACAAATCAAGATCATTGGATTGAATTGTTTGTGATTGGGTAATCAATTGGGATGATTTTAGGGAATTAAATTCTTCTTACTTAGATTCTTTATCATTGAATTGTATAATTTGAGTTCTTGTTCTATTTATTTAAGTTTATGATAAATCTAATAGATAGAGAACTATTATAATTTGTGTGAATGTTTCCTAAAATTAGACTAATGACATATATGCTTGAGAATCAAGTGGGCATGTATAGAATCATGTTTGAATTTAATAAGAATGAGTTTCTCATTTATATTTATTGAGATTTTCTAGAACTACATATGGAATGTAGATAAGTATCAATATGCATGTTTGAAATGGAGGAATTCATTTCTAGGGTTAGTTTTATCGGACCTGACTTAAATGAGCCAAGGAATCACCCGACTAAATGAGCCAAGGAATCATGCATACTTATAATTTATGGATGAATTATGTAAAATGGGAATTAGGACTTCCTTGTGTGTGAATAGACTTGATGAATCTCCCTGTACACCCTGATGAGATTAGATAATAATAAGGTCATTATTATGTATTGAACTAAGATTTTTCTTTGAAAACCTTAGAAGGTCAGTGTTAAGATGAGGATGAGGGATAAAGTCTAAACTTATATGTAGTCTCTTAAATGTGAAAAAATGCTCTATTGTAAGTGTTATCACTTCAATTAAATATAATAAGTCTTATTAAGATGATCTAAACCTAATGCATTTATTGTTGTATAAAACATGGAATAATGAGTAAACCTCACATGAATGCAAGTCTTTTATACAAGTCATATAATAATAAATCGACAAGATGCCTAGATATTTAAAGGCAAGAAGAAGTGATCCTGAATACATAAGTTTTATAAGGAATAGAAGGATTGCTTTTATTTAACAAAATGTGATTACAAGTCAAATGATATGTACATGTATTTAAAATGAAATAAGAAATACACAAGGGGGAACCAAATTGTGATGATACATAACGAATGCGATATTAATAAAATAAGTATGAGGAAGTATTTTATCTATTTACTTTGAATATATCTAGATTGGCCTAAATTGAGATGAATACACTAAAATATGACTATAAAGTATCTCAATGAGAGATAACTACTTGTATTAAGTAAATTTAGAATGATTTATTTCAAGAGTATTAGTGAACATGAAATGGAAGAAGATGTGATCAGTGAATATGAAATGAAGGGAATATGATGAAAATTAGTAGATGGATCTAAGAACCTAAATATATTCCTATAATGAAGAGCTTAATGATTATGATGAATAATCACCTCAAATTAAGGATTAAGGAATGCACATAAGTATGGTTGAATTTAATTACAAGTTGAAGTTCAAGGAAGTGTATTGACTTATAAGAATGTGTTCTTCGATTGTACTTTTATGTTAGCATACTTGTATTATAAGAATGGTCTAATCTCATGGATTTCAAACAAGATCAAATGTGTTCCAAATAGTATCCATAACTGAAGAATCGTAGATAAATAAAGAGAACTAATAAATATGATATGCATGTTCATTCATCGATATTTATATATATGTATAGAAATGATATGGAATAATTATATATTGAATAATCAACCTATCTTGAGCATTGTTGAAGGATACAAAATGGTTTGATGCTGAAAGTGTTGCTGGTCCTACTATTTCTATGATATTTCCTTAAATGTATGATATGAAGTTAAATGACAACAAATGTGTTAGGATTGTAGCAAGATTTTGATTTACAATTAAGAAACACAAATTAGGTTATATACATGAGAATGTAATTACTTCTGAGAATGATAGCCCTTGATGATGTATGATTTGAAATGATGTGGAAATGGGAAGGAAACGTGAATGTTTTATGTTGTATATTGTTTTGATTCTTGATATAATGATTTTCTTTCTTGTTAACCATAATTTATTTTATCTCATTCTTGTTGTGCAAGAATACACACACATGATAAATGATGTTTTGAATTCTTTTTTAGATGTGTAAGGGGATTAAGTAACAAGTGAAATGCTGAATACATTTAGTTCAATGCTCTGAACACCATAACTACTCTCAAGGTTCATACATAGGAAATGAAATAGATATCATTGTAGTTTTTAGAGATTTATGAGAATGATGTTTAAAGTGTGAATCAAGACCGTCCAAGCTAGACCACCATGATTTAGGAGTGCATTATTTGGTGTGATTCTGGCCCTACATCCACTATTGTAAAGGCCTATCACCATGAGGAATAAACTCTAATGAAATGAAAACTATAAAACATTTGAAATATGATGATATATGATGTTTTGCTATGTTTGTTCATATCTTCTGTGCCTAAGATGAGGACCTAGGACTCTTGAGGAAACCCTATGTGGACTAGGGTCTGTTGTTGATATCATAATGTGTCCAAATAAATCATAAGATAGTGATGGTGAGTCATTGACATGAGAAGTCATGTAGTATATGAGTTGAATATTTGTTAAATTCCTTGTACTTCTAGCTATTAAATCTACTATTATTGAATATGTTCTTCTTCTTATGGAAATTAATCATTCTTTAATAAAGATAATATGTTTCCATATTCTTATTTGTTTGGTTTGACATTTTATCTTATATGATGACAAATGGTTGATGCTGGAATTTAATATCCATTATGAATATGATTTGGATCTACTTGTCATTTGAATAGTATTGTTTGGTAGACACGTCTTTTGTGTACTTCAACTATAAGACTATAGGATGTGTTCCTGATCTGGCTGGTGGGGTGTCACAAAGATGATGTTATTGTTCAGTTTTGATTCCAAGATTCTTATTTTGACATGTTACTCCTACAACCACATTGTCATTATGAAGTAATTAACATCTACTAATATATATATATATATATATATATATATATATATATATATCATTTAAAAGATGTTTTAGAGTTGGAATTAACCTACGTGAATACCTTATCTGATTGACTATATTATTATCATAAACTAGATTTGACAAAATACTAAAACTATATGTTAAACTTTTTAGTATCTACAAGTTTCTTTTAAGCTCATTATACTTAATCCAATGTTGATGCATGCACTTAGATTAAGGGTTTATCCAACCACTAGGGCTCTATATGAGTTTCATGAGGTTGTTTCACATATGTTTACTATAAGTACATATAGAGGAGAGGTTGTGACAAAGAACATGTAAATAGAATAATCTGGATTAGAATGCATGTGTACTCACTTGTTCTTGGGATGGTAGTATATTGAGTTTGTTCTTTAATGCAAATATAATTGATGTGAACTGAATTTCATATGAGAAGTAACGCTTATTTTGGTTTTACTGGAGATGAATTAATTTTTTTATAATTGAGTTTTCCATTGATGTGCCATTGGTTTATGAGGTTTCATATAGAATAGAAAGGGAAAAAATTGCCAATATTTTGTATTGTGTTAATCATGTTTGTCTAGAATTAGTTGTTTTGTTTAATAGGTTTTGGCTTATGGTTTTAATCTAATGTATGCCAATTATACTGATAAAAAGAAAGGGCCTGACAGGGGGCAAGGTGCACATGGGACTTTCTAGGTCTACATAGAAATGTGAAACAACTGTGAGGTCTTATAGTTGAGCCTTGATGAGAATGTCAAGAGTGTAAGTGGGGGATTGTAATTTTTTAATCAAAGGGCTACAAGGGGGGCTGAATATAGATAAAACTACTTAAATAAAACACACTAGACCTTTAGTATATTTTTGAAATATATTGGAATATTAAAAACTAGTGAAGAGAGAGATCAAACAAACACCAAAAGAAGGCTAACATGTATACTAGTTCTAACCTCCAAACTATAAGATGTACATACACTACCTAGTGGGGTCAATCTCTAGTATTTGTAGCATTGACTTATTCTATATATTGCACTATATAAGTTAAAATAATATGACCACCCTTTTCAAAAAAAGGTCTAAACTAGCATTTCATTTTGGGTCAAGGAGCCAATAAACATTACAAAAGACATACCTATCTACCTACCAAGTATCTTTCACCTTCACTAAGGTTTTACCCATTCCTATAGAAGATCTTCAGCCTTTGATAAACACTTACTTCTTCAAGGAAGTAATCTTAAAACCACCAAGTTGTTAGAAAAAGATTGGGAAGAAGAGTGGAGAGCTTCATAAGATGTACAATGAAGCAACTCTCTTACAAACATCCTAACTCACTAAGACTGGATTTAGAAAAGTAAACAATCTTAAGGGAGATTAGGGGCTCTTGGAGGCTAAAACACTCAAATACGACAAGGGATCATATAAGGAAAACTTGGAAAGAAGTACAAGTGCCCTTTTTATGGTTGGGATTGCCTACTAGACAATAGAAATGCCTAGGTTGAATTCAAGCCATTTTGGGGGGTTGCAAAAAAATCAAATTTTGAGGTCTACAACACTCACGAAGGTGAGAAACACTTTTTTGTACTTTATTGTACTATGTTGTTGGCTAAGTTATATTTTGGGAATCTTGAATGACATCACTAGATGACAAGTCAAAATTACAGTTGTTGTTTGAGTTGGTCTAATAGGAAACTCATTTGACGATTGCATCTAATTTCATCAGTGTAGACTATTGGTTGAGTTGTTACCATGTTTAACTTGACTGACTCTAGGAGTTGCCAAAAGGCAAGTTTGGCTATCAATCAAGTTGCATCATGGGAAACTAGATCAACAAGCCAACCTATGAAGACTTACGACAAATCCTAAATAAGTTCCTAAATAGTTAAGGCAAGATCTCAAAATTCCAATTAAGATTAATTACAAGCCATACATTCAATATTTACAACATGATTATATAGAGATATTTTTTAATCTTCATATCTTACATATGTCTTTACTTTGACTTGATTTTTAGTGAGATATGGTTTTCTAATTGCATCCTCCTCATGTACCTAATACTTGAAGTTGATCTCATATAGACATATTAGTCACATGATTGGAATGGATAAGTCATCATAAAAATATGAACAATGTATTACTATTAAGTCAACATTCTACACCATTTTAAAGAGGACAAACCATTCCTAAAAGTGTTGAAAAGGACTAAAATTTCAAGCATTTTACCTTTGTAGGGAGATACATGAATGTATGGTAGCAACAATTCCCTCTCAATTTAGGCTTCCCTTTACTTGTATGATTAGTTCGTCCAAACACACAACCAATACATATGTATGCTATTTGTATTCACTTTTCCACAAGCAAAAAAGATATGTGAATATAGATCAATTTCAATATGTACCAAGTTATTTCTCCCCATTTGTCATACCAAAAAGGGAGGGGGTTATAAGAGCTAGTGCATGTCTTATCTAACTCACAAACACCATATACAATTACCAAGCAATAATAGCCAGAGAGTGAAGTGATAAATTATGCCATAATCAAAATTTATGAGCTCGTACTATTGGTATATATGCCAATAGATCCAATCATATGATAGTTGTAATGACATATCTTGTAAATGATTTGATTAATGACAAAGGAGATATTCTGATTTATTCTATTTTCTTTAGTTATGAGGAAATGATGAAACATAATGAATAATTAAATAATGAAATTAATCAATGACATATCTATGGGGTTTAGGACCTGAACAATGAGATTATATGAATGTCATATAATATTTTGTGTTCCTAGTTGATTGTTATTGTGGAAGCCTAATGGATAGAAATAACACATAAGACTAGAGTGTGTCTTGGTTGATGACAAATTCTCATTAAATCATGATATGTGATATTGAACCAAACACATAGATACTTGTTGGAAAATAGTGTATCGTACATACCCACCTTGAGAGAGAATGATGGAAACCATGATTGGGAGTTAGAATCACCTTTCATAGTGATGGTGATGATTGTGGTTCTTAGACATAAACTCACTACTCTCATCACATGTCATTTGATGTACTTCGACGTCATCCACTATGAACTTTAATAAGGGTTACCATAAAGGTGGTTCTCAAGTGCATTGTGACATATGGGGAAGACTTTGAGTGATGTAGATAGGGTTTCTCCTTCCTACAGATGTTTGATATCCATGCCACTTAATAAGAGAGATTGAGAAAAGCATGAGAATGCACATGTGGATAAAAATTTGATATTGAGTGCACATATATATCTAATAGTCTTCTCTAATTCAAGGAACATAGATTGAGCATTGAGAGATGGAAGATTCCATGCCTTGAATTCCATTAGGATATCAGTGACATAGGAACTATATGATCATTGTAACACTTATAACAGATTGTAGGTTGAAGTTGTTATCTAACTTTTTGATTACTTGGGTACCAATGATGTCTTGCTAGATCTCAGATTTCTTCCGTATCGCATAGCTCGCATTGGGTCCACCTTTTTCTTTATCGCATTATGTGCATGTTTTCAACTCCAATCAGTTTAATACTTCTTTGAAAAACCTACTAGAAACTAAGATAGGCATGAGGGTTGGCTAAATTCTGATGTGTAACTCCCCCTTTTAGTGGGGGAGGGTTTATCTAAACTTTTAGGATCTCACTGTCGGGTGCGACACATCTGCCTTTGTGAGGGAAGCTAAATGTATCGGTCGGGTGAGTTCTTTATCATCTTTTTCATATATTCAGAGACCTTAGGATCTCATTACCGTGCGTGACATATCTGCCTTTTTTAGGGAATGTGAATGTATCTATCGGGTGGGACCTTTATTGGTCCTTCATATAGGTCCTTAGGCGTGGCACAACTCTCATGTTTTTATTCAACACTCTGGCTTTTATTCTTATACTCACAGGCTTAGGAGTTGGATATTTGGGAATTTTGTTTGGGATGCCAGGCCTCTTTTGAAAAAATAAAATTGTTCTTGGAGTCTTCTGACATGCACTTATTTCAGTTTCGTACTTGGTGGTCCACTTGCGAGGTTCCTTGATTTGGATTTTACCTGGTTCCCTCCCGTCCTTGGAAGAGTTTGGTTGGCTTCGGCCATGATGTTAATTTGTGGAGAGTCTAGAGCAGAGCTGACGCAAAAGCATGGAAATTGGGTGTGAAATTAATTTATTAATTCACCATTACATGCCTAAGTGCTTTTTTATGTTATTGCTTTTTTAGGACTACTTTGATTCTAAATTTAGCTGGGGGTGGCCTTTTCCAAGAGTGATGTTATAAAAAATTACTGAAAAAGTCTAAATAAGAAAAGAAAGATAAAATATGAGTGAATAAAAAGAGCAGAGGGAGAAGGGTTGAAAAATGATACCTCACGCTTATCCAGTGTACCTCCCCCTAACTTATCACTCACTCTGTCCTCAGAGTGTCAAAGTGATAGGTTGAGAAGTACATAGACAAGGGCATTAGGCTTTTGTTAGTCCTTTGTTAGATCCATGCGTTTGGAAAAGATTATCTGCGAACTTTCCATGTAAAGCATGGTAATCCATGTATGTCATGTCCTCTACTGGTCTTCCAAGAACAACGAGGGTGTACATCCAGTAGAGGACGTGGAAACCATAGTCGTTAGATTCTCAGAGTTGCTGGGGGCATCTGTGGCTGAAGGTGGGGCGATGAAATTGTTCTTTATTGTACGCCCTTGTGTTCTTGCTTAACAGATCATGTAGTTTGTCAGTACATTCCTTTGATGCCTTCTCCATGGGTGTGTTAGATGTTATAGCATACTGGTTTTTGTTAGGATCATATTAGCTATTATAGATGATTATTGTTCCTTCAGGAAGGTTTGTCGCCAGTTACATCCAATGCTCTGAGTGAAGGAAAGGAAACATAATGAACTTCGGAGTTGTATGCTGGAGGAAAGAGATAAGCGCCTTCGTGGTTTTGAAGTTCTTTGTCTTTAGTAGGTCGTCCTTCATGTAGGCAGATGTCATGTAAACTGTAGGATGGTTTCGTTCGAGGAGATATTAATAAGAAGTCATTAGGCTCACGGATAGGGATCCTTGTAATTGTACAGTTTCACAGAGGGTATCTTCCATGACTAGAATATCTCAGTCTAAAAAAATGAGCTCATCTTTCTCGGCATAAAATCTAGACATGATGAGTCAGAGTTCATTGTTAGAAAGATTCTTGCAGGCTGTAGGGTCGAAATTAGGAAACATCGGCTCTATGGCGGGTAGGGGCACCATTTGTGTGGAAGGTATGTTAATGGTGGCCCGGGATACCAATTTGAAGTCTCATGCATCTTCCACAAAATCAAAAGTGTAAGGGTCCCATTGTCTTTTTTCAGGAACTGTGGCGGGTTGTTGTTTTGTCTCCAACTCTGTTAACGTTTGTCAGAAAGGTCGCCTTTATGGACGTTGGATGGCCGAGAAAAGGTAGTGAGGGACGTTGTCTAGCGCCATAGTCAGGTCCTTGAAGAACCTTCTAACACATATGAGTTCCATGATGTAACGCCCGTGTAGCGAGTGAAAATCTTCTAAGGTCAGCCTGGTGAAGGGGGTTTGTTGATTAAGCGCTTGAATGTGGTGTATAGTGTAGAAGGCGCAATCCCCAGATCTGACAGTGGTTTGGACTGGTGGAGCGATGATTTGGAACCAAGGTTGGTTCCAACCATTCTTGAGAGAAGGGCAGGCAGCCCAAATTAGTTTGAGAAGCCAGAAGGGGAGCATCTTGCTTCTCCGGCTTCTTCTCCAGCAAAATTGATTGTTTTGGCCTTTAGTTTGCTGGCACAAAAGTTGTAGACCTTGGCATCGCGAGCCACGGTGTCAACGATCATGAGTAGCCAGTGGCCAAAAACTTGAAAGGGGATGGTGATATATCACACCTTTCGAGCAATCCCAACGCGCATCCGCTCTATAGATTTATTGCATAAGTCCTTGTATAATAGGCTCATAGCCAGAGTTGGTGAAGCATTGAAAACTGGTTGTGGTCGCTTTGAGCTTCTGTATATTTCTATAGAGTTGGCAAGAAGGACACGAAAGATTGCCATCTTCACTGCTAATTGTGGTCGAAGGATGGTGCGAAAATCTTTGCATGTCAAATTGCACTTAGTTTTTATGTTTGTGTAGATGATGGGTATCATCTACGATAGTGTTCTGGATGAAGATATCTTGGACATCTAAGGTAGAGATGGCTGCCATGTCTAGGTCATGCATCATCTTAGGTAGAGGTGGTGGTGGGAGAAGCTCTTGCGGGGGTGGAGGGGAAGTTTGCACTAAGTCGTCCATGTAATGTTGCAGATCATCATCTTGTTCTGATTCAAAAGAAGAGTCGAGTTCAATGTCTATGTCTAGACTCACTCTGTCTTCTTCATCGTGGTCTGAGGGAAGGTGAAGATTGCTCTGGGGTAGAGTGTTGTGTAAGGTGTGTTGTTGGTTGACTGGTGTTGGTTCCCAATATACATTGTTGGAACTCAGCAAAGGCTGCTTCTTTGACGGTTTCCCCCAGAGATCCCATGGCTGAGTAATCAAGGAATTGATCCCGATATGACATGTTAATGTTGTCATTGTGATCATGGGATTTGGGATCCTTTCCACCTTTGTGGTGGTCTTTTTCAACTGCTTTCTTTGGAGGTTCTGCTCCTCGGCTGGTTCCCTCGCCAGCATGTCCTGGGTCATCAGGTTTGTCATTTGAGAGGAAGTATCATTATTGGAGTCAGCCGAGGAATTAGAATCCTCTTCATTTTCGTCTTCATCATCATTGGTCGTTGTATCTGTTGTTTTCTTAATCGTTGTATTCTTGCACTGCTGGTGGATAGCTTGTAGCTTGTCAAATGCCACTTGCAAATGCTCATGTGTTTCGAGCAGTATGTAATGGGTTTCTTTAAGATCCGAACAACGTGCTTCGGCAGAGAGGAGTCGTGCAGAAAGGTATGTAACTTGGGCTCGTAGGTGATTGATTTCATTATTTTATGACTCCTCTTGGCGGCTATTGAGCTGTGTAAGGATGTTAGTGACGTCATCCAAACACGTGCTAAAAGCAGTTTGCTACTGCTTAAACTCACGAAGGCTCTCTACTAGAGGTTGAGTCTGCGCAGAGATCCTATCGACTTGTTGAGCTAACGTTGCTTGCTGGATTTTAACCTCAAGCAACAACTTTGGCAATTGTTGTAGGAGGCCATCGATGTGTTCGACTTGCGTGGTCACTGCTTCCTGCCGTTGGTTGATGCTTGAGAGGATGCCAGGTAAGGCGTGGTTTTGCTCGTCGATCTTGGCGACCTGTTTAGTAAGACCTTGCACACAAGAAAAAATAGATTGCATTATTTTAGAAGGATCGGTGAGGAGGTTTTGTATGACGTCAAATTGATGTCCGAATTCCTCACTAACATTTTTAAAAGGGACCCCAGAAAAGGATGGGTGGGATGGCTGGGGTCGGGGTGGAAGGGTGGTAGTATCTTGCAAAAGAGACACTAATGATGGTCCTGTGAACTGTGTGGTGACTGTAGATGGAGTCACCAGTGGTGTCGGGGTGGTGGCGGATGTGAATGGTGGTGACATTCTGGGAGAAAAGGGTGGATCCGTAAATGTAGATGGGACAACGGTGGAGGTGGAGGCGAACGAGGTGAAAGCGAGGTCAGGCGTTGATGTGAATGGAATGCCCGATGAGAAGGGGATTGAGGCAGAGGATGCGGGTGGAGGTGCAGATGTGGGGAAGGGATTTGTTGGTGGAATTATTGTGGAGAATGATGGGAGGGTGGTGGATTGTGGAATGGTGGAGGATGGTAGCATGGTGGGGGTGGGGTGGTGGTGGAGGTAAGCTCAACATTTAGACTCATGATGAAGGAGTCTAGTGATGAGGTGGTGATGTGTTCTTCAAGGAGAGGAGGTTCTGCTTTTGTATTTGGTCTTGATGTCGGCATCCTCGATAGTTGTTGTGTTTGCAAATGCCCTTCGGATGGTCGTTTCACTGGGATTTTTGTTATTCTAGCTGTCGGGGTGGTGATGCTATGCTCCGTCTGACCAGCCTTTGCTTTCTTTTATGCTACTTGGACTGACACGAGGAGGATAGTAAGATCCTTTTCAGTGAAGAGAATCTTATCCTTTTCATAATCTACAAGCTCTGGTAGCTGAAGCAGCATCCTAGAAGATTTTACAGTTGGACAGAAGATGTAGTGTAGCTTAGCATCTTTTTCCTTAATGATGTATGAATTCTTTAAAGTCTGCTCATTGGTAAGGATGTCACCCTTGATCTTGGTGCATCTGGGCAGTTGTCTGTCCATCTTGAGATAATTTAGAATTGAGGTTATGTGTCCTCTAACACATACTTCTTTCCCGAGGGCTTAAGATGTGTGCTTGTGTATCAATTGCCAACCTATGTTGACAGGAAGCCCATTTAGGATGGACCAGAGGATGAAAAGATCAAAAATGCTAACATTTCCTCCCTCTGTCCTGGGGAAGAGTGCACCTGTGAGGATTTTTTGTAGTGTGTGCACCAACCCATAATGAATATTTGAGGCCTTGCAGGTATTTTCCTCATAGGTTGGGATCCCTGTCAGGGATTTCCTAAAGATATGCTTGTTGAACTGGGAGCTTTCAACGCCTACAACTTTGGCTTTTTCCAACTGCTCCTTGTTGTCTATAAAGATTTTGTTGAGTAGGTTTTCTATTATGACAACTCTGTTGCCAAAGAGTTTGGTGACTAGCATGCGGTCGCCTCCATCTCTTGATCTGTCCATTATGTCCACTACTTCTTTATTGAGGAAGGTGAAAAATTTAGTTGTTGGCTCAACATAAGAATTCTCTGTGACAAAATAGAGTCTTGTGAGGTTGGCATTGTCAAGCAAGGTGAGGGTTCTATCATAAATCCCCATCTTCTTCAGTACATTGGAACGAACGTACTTTGTCAGCTTCAGTGTTTTTTTGAAGGATGGAGGGTGTGGATGAATAGGTTTGCTGGTGGTGGTGTTGTAGTGGTGATGGTGGAGAAAATAGGAATAGTGGTGGTAGCAGGAGTGGTAATGGCGGTGGTGGTAGTGGTTGATGGAATGTATCCCACCAGGATTTGTTCCCTTGCAGTGGCGGGATGGACCTGCTTCCTTGCTCGTTTCTTTATAGGTTGTTCTTTGGCAGCTTCCTGGGCCTTCCGTTTCCCCTTTGTCCTTGTGGATGGGGATTCCTCTTCGGGAGTTGGCTCGTACTCTGAACCTTCGTCACTAGAGGAAATCTCCTCCACTTCTTCAACAGGGGATTTGGCTAGGCACCTACTGATTCAGTTGATTTCGTTCAGGACATTAATCAGGTCAACCTTTTGTGGGACATGTCCAGTCTTTTCATAAGTGTCCATGACGTGCTGGAGTTTTACATGGTCTTCCATCAGTTGCTCCCTTGTCCAGAAGGGAGCGTCAGCAGTTCTGGTGGCTTCTTTTGTAGGGGAGGCCATTCTGTAATCGAAAGAGTATATATGTTAAAAGAGAAGAAAAATTGTGTAAAGAATTTTAGCATTGAAAGAAATGAAATCATTTTCAGGGTGAAATTATATTTTCTAAAACCATTTGGGTCCGAACGGTTTTTACTCCAAATGATTTTGAAGATCATTTGGCGCAGACGGATTCACGACCGTTTGGCTCCAAACAGTTTCAAGATTGTTTGGCTCTAAACGGTTTCACGACCGTTCGGCTCCAAATAGTTTCAAGACCGTTCGGCTCTAAACGGTTTCAAAACCGTTTGGCTCCAAACAGTTTCAAGACCGTTTGTCTCCAAACGGTTTCAAAATCATTTGGCTCCAAACGGTTTCTAGACCGTTTGGCTCCAAAGAGTTGAAACTCCGAGGAAGGTGAAACGTCGGGGTCATCGGTGGTCGGTTGAAAAATGAGCGGAAGCGGTAGATGACGGCAGCGGCGTGCGCGTTGGCGATGAAGACGGCACCGATGATGGAAGAACTCATCGCTAACGTTAGAATTGGCAGTGGTTGCTGGTTCTGCCTTGCTGCTACAGATGAAGAAGGTGACGATGTTGTAGGTGAAGGTGACGACGACGGCGACGAAGCGACGAACGACGATTATGACGGAGATGAAGTTGTGGAGGGGTGCGGAGATATAGCAGTGTCGACGATGGTCGTAAAGAGAACAGGAGTCAGGAGCATAGGAACAGAATGGAACATGGTTCGCACGAGGGTTTAGAGAAATCGAGAATCAAGGAAAAGAAAACGATGGGGGGTTGTATTTATAGAAAACATTGGGTGTCGTTACAAATTCCCAAGGGCAAACGGTCTTGAGAGCGTTTGGGGGTCCAAATGGTTTCGGGACCGTTTGGGGGTCCAAGCAGTTTTGGGACCGTTTGGGGTCAGATGGTTTCGAGACCGTTTAGGTTCCAAATGGTTTTAGGACCGAAAGGACCAAACGGTTTGGAGATCAAAAGGACCAAACAGTTTCGAGACCGTTTGAGTCCAAATAGTTTTGAAACTGTTAGGTTATGATTTAATTGGATTTTATATTTTTATGTTTATTTTGGTTATTTACGTAAAATTAAAAAAAAACTAGGCAAAATAAAACGATGGTATTCAGATCTTGGGATGTCTCCCAAGTAGTGCATGGATTTTTCCAATGCTTGTTCAGAGAGCACCCGAGAGTTTGTTCAAAGAGCAAAGGTCAATGAACCGTTGAAGATGATCTTGGCAACTTTCCCCATCATTGCCTGAGAAAGGGTTGGCTTGCATCATGGTGATCCATTGTGTTTGGATTTCGAATTATGGAGCAATAATATCGGGGGATATAACCAGACGTTGTGCATAGGCCGTTTTGGGAACAGAAAAGTCTTTTAATTGTTTTTGCCTTTCGGCTTCACTCCTATCGGCTTCTATGGTTTCTTTTTCGGCCCTAAAGGCTTCTCGCAAAGCGGCTTCTCTTTCCACTTGTTTGGCTTGGATGAGCTCTCTTTGAGCTGCGAGAGCTTGGTCGATCCTATAGGCGACCTCATTCGGGCGTCGCATGCACAATTGAAGCAGTTATTTGTGTGCAGAAAAAATGTACTGCCGGAATGGAAACTCGAGAGAAAGAGGAGTACACTTACAGAATGTTACTCGAAAGGCATAAAAAATAAAAAAGTTTTTCAAAAGATTTTTTGGGGTTTGAGAAAACAATCTGTTGTCCCCAACAACGGCGCCAAATTCATAATGGTCGTTTGCAATATCAATCACTAAGATGGTTAATCCTAAAGTTTAAACCTTTTTTACTTCCATTTTTAAGGGTGGTATAGAAGGGTCGATCCCACATGAATACTTTTTAGAGATTGTTCTTAGAACCCAAAGTTTGAAGAACTTTATTATTTGTTTTTGATATTTTTCTTTAGATTAAAATAGAAAGTAAAAGTCATGTTAGGGTTTTTTTTTACTACACTAATGCAAGAAGAAATGCACTCAACAAGAATAAACATGCACAAGCAAAAATTAAGATGATTGTTAACACAAGCAAAACTATGAATTAAAGACTAAGAATTAAAGAAAACAAAGGATGCGGTGATTAAATCAAGAGATGGGAATCGAGGCTCGTAGGGGTTTTCACCACCTTAGCCTAGGCGATAACAACTAATTCTTAAATGACGATTCGATGAAGGTTTGTGAATTTAAAAACTCACAAGAGATAAACTCCACATGAGCCCATTGGTCTTGGTGCTCATGATTCCTAGTTTATCAACCTAAAAGAAGAAAATCAACAGTCATATAAAAACGTCTATGTAATCTATTTTATTGTTGTAAATCTAGATTTCCATGGTCATTTCCATCCGGATTAACATGCAGTTCGAAGATCCACTGTTAACTAAAATTGATTACCATCTAGTCATTTAAGAAGAAGTCGTTAAAACCATGGCTAAGGGATTATTCCCCTTGCCTCGATAGAAGTCTACTTACTCATGGAGAAAGGGGAGACGGAGGAAGAAAGTACTGAAGCCATAGTCTAGCCCAATAATTAGGAGATTAATCCTTATGCTAGAGACAATGAAATGGCTTAGTTCTTTGTTCCTTGCTCCATAATTAAATACGGAGTAAAGAAGATTAAGACTAAGGCGGAAAGAAGAGATAAGAACAAGTATGAAGAACTATGATTGAGTTAAGATCTACTTTATTGCATAATAAGAAGATGATTACAAGACTAATTTCTTCAGAATCCCAATACAAAGAAATCCAAGATGCCCCCAGGATGAGGAAGTGCCCCTCCTTTTTTTATAGGAGAAGAAGGAGGCACTTTTACAACTAGGTTTAGGGTTTTTTAGGCTGGCGGCTAGGATTTTGGGTTGTCTGCACTGCCAACCGATCGGTTGGAAGGTTCTGGAATGCGGCAGCCAATCGATCGGCTGCCAACCCTAATTAGGGTGGCGGCACGGTCGAAACCGCACCTTGTAATGGGCATCAGCCGAGCGTTTGGTTTATGAATCAGGCGATATCGGTCGTCGTCTGATGAGAGAAAAGATCAATGCTTAAAGGTGAATCGAGTGTTTCATATCCCCAGACGATCGGGCTGATGAGGTGAGACGATCGGTTGACAGTACCAGTCGATCGGCTCAAGTCCTGAAACCGCAATAAAATGCACATGATTGTCAGATTTATGATAAAAATGAGAAAATATCAATTTGTGCAATTTCAAGAGATAAATGAAGTATTTCTATGTGACAAGCTTAATAATTCGCAAAAAAGATGTGCGGAAATAGAACGCATCAAAATATTGCGGACTTAAAGTTTTGCTTGTCCTCAAGCAATTGAAAAATTAGAATCATTCAAAAAAATTTGAAATAACAAGTTCATCCTCCCTAGATTAGCAATTCTTCTATCCTTTTCATGGCCAAGCGACCCATCTCCTAGAAACCACAAATTGCAAGCACTATGTTTCGACACTCATCATTTTTCATTTTTCATTTTTGTTTCTTTTGTTTTTTCATTGGGTTGATTGTTGCATGGGAATAGAGAATTTGAGGTGTGACGGAAAAATCCCTCCTCTATTCGACTTGGGATATAATTTTTCATGGACTAGTGATTACATTGACCATAATTTTTTTTGTGCCTTTTTTTTGGCATCTTTTGATAGTATGCCCCTTTGTGGGGTATGGAAGAAGGGCATGCCACCCCAGACTTAGGGTTTGGCATGTGATTTATTTTTCTCATTCAAAAAACACCTTTTTTTGTTGTCATTGCATAAGATAGAAGAGACATGTAGCTACATTATATGAGAGTAAAAAGAATAAGTTAATCTAATGCCAAAATTAAGAAAATTTGCAATTGATTCTATTTGATACTCTAAGGCTTGCCACTGTTTACAAAAATTGTTATCATCATCATAGGGAACTTGATATTGCAAAGTTTTTTTAAAATATATTTGATAATGCAATTGATTTTGAAGGTAAAGTAAAATATTCGGCCGACTAGATAAAGGCCTTATGTTTGAAAGTAAACAAAGAAAACAAATAAAAATGCAGAAAGAAATGTTGAAAAGGGAAGATAAAGGGTGGATCACGTACCACCCACCCCCACCCCGGACTTAGAAATTTGCTCGACTCGAGCAAACTCTAAGAGTGAGATGGAGGGAAGAGTCACTGCGGTGGAGGGTGTTGCTGGTGGGAGGAGTAGTAGTTTGCCCAATAAGGACAATCAGGGCCTAGATAACTTTGTTGTGCCCGTACTCATCATAAGTTGGTCGACTAGGGGCATAGTGATTGTTGTCCACATGCCAAGGCTCCTGCGAACGTTGCATCAGGTACATGTGATTGAGTTGGTGGCCTTGTCTCTGCTGCTCGTGCTGAATCTCATCCAACTGAGTCTGGATCTCGAAGAAGCCGTAAGGACCGGAGTCGTCATCTGGTCGCCACCTGGTGCGACGTATGGAAGGTGGTGGTGGAGTCCCAGTGTCGTCATCATGTGCCTCTAAAGTGAGGCTCCTCCTGTGAGGATGTGGCTCGAGGATGGTGTCTGGATCTGGATGCTTCAGGTAGAATCTTTGGATATTGCCCTGTAAATCAGTCAACTCGTAGATGTAGTTTGCTGCTGCAAACTACGAATGTAACGGGAGATGGAGGACCGCCTGAGTGTCTTTGAACAAAAGGTAATAAATACCCTCGGTGCCCAAATGGATAAACCTACTATTCTTCAAATAGTGAGTGTTGATGAGGTGATTTTTGAGCTCAATGGGAGGAAAGGTGATGTGGGTGTAGCCCAAAAAGATGGCGAGTTGGGTAACATAGTGGCCAATGCGAAAAGAAGAGGAAGTGGCTCGGCTAGCTTGGTTACCAAAATGCTCAATGATAGCATTGCCCCAGTTAAAAGGTTCTTCATGTAAAAGACACTAAAGGGCATAAAGCTCTACCTGAGTAACTGTGCCCTGAGTACCTTCCTAACTGAAAATGGTGCAAGCCAAAATACAGTGAAGGTAACGGACCACTGGGTTGTGAATGCAGGAGGCCTTGGGCCCACTAGGAAGATGGGGAAGAAGCTCGGTGATCTCTGCCCTAAACGTATCTCTGTCATAATGGTCTGGGTAGGAGTCATGAGACCGCGCCATGCATTGACCTAGCCAATAGTCATCCCTGTCATCGAGGATGAAAGAAGTGATTTGCTTGGCAGATGATTCCAGATTTTCCCCAAAAATCTGGTATTTACAACTCGAGTTTCTGAAAGAACCGTGTAACCTGTGGAAAGTGCTCAAAAACTCGAGGGTAAGATCACAGTAGACGGAGGTGACATGGTAGGGAAAGCTAAGGATGTGGTTTCTGTGGAGGATATCATCAACGGCATCGTAGATGCCCAAAGCATCAAGGGTTGATCTGCACGCCCAACGAGGCAAAGAAACACCAATTGTGAACATATCCTCATAACGCTGGCGGTGTTTAGCACTAGTGAACTGGTCGTGGCTACCCGGAATAGGTGCTATATGGGGTGAATGGGGGGTGGTTGAATCTGGATCATTGGCTACCTTCTGAGTTCCCTCCATCTCGCATAGAAGCTCATCCGCCTCGTCGATGTCCCAAAGCATCTCCTCGGCTATCTCGGGAGAAGACTCACCCGTAGGGGAGGGCGTGCGGAAATGGATTCTGGGATGAGAACTGGAACGGCGAGGAGGATCCCTGGAAGAGGATGCAGGGGCCTTTCCCTTTCCCTTGCGAAAGTGGCTGAACATCATTGTTGTAGAGATAAAATGATCGGTTGGGGGCGTAAACGATCGTCTGCGGAAGCCAACCGATTGTCTGGAGGCTGAAATGGGCGTTACAGCGTCTAAGACGGGCGGCTGGAGGCAGTAACAGTCGGCTGTCTAAATATGAGCTCTCAGCAAAACTGGTGACGATTGTCTTGTTGAGGAGAAGGCATGGTGGCGACACAGACGACGTCGGTCTTCTGGAGAACCCAACCGATCGTCGGGCAGCTGAAATGGGCATTTTGACCGCCTGAGACGGGTGACTGAAGTCACCAAACATGCGGCTGAGTCTGGATCCGAGAACTCAGAGGACCTAGTTGATGGCCGACTTGTGGAGGAGGCCAAGGGGATGGTGATGCAGAACCCAACCCGTCGGTCGTCTGGAGATCAAGACGGGCGGCAGTAGATTCAGGCGGGCGGCGTTCGAGCTAGGCGGGTGGCTGAATCCCAAAACAAGCGGACGGCTGACTCAGGTGAGAGCGGGCGGTCCGAAAGCTAGATGGTCGGCTTAGGTGAGACGTCCGACGTTGCCGTCGGGCGGGCGGCTGAAGCAGCTGTTGCGGGAAGGCCCAAAGGCCAGCTGAGGGAAAATTGGTCAGCCGAAGAGCAGACCTTAGTCGTCCGGCTGAGGATAAAGGCGGTTGGCTGAAGAACAGGCGGTTCTATGAGCGATCGAGTGAACAACAAAGGGGGAGGCTAGGGTTTACGAGGAGATGGGAGAATGATCTTGCATCTCATTCGTTAAATAGATCAATGGATCGACGAGTCGATCAATTGGATAACCAAATGATCGGCTCACCAAACATAAAATAGAAAAGGTGCGGAACGGTCGGCATACGAGTCGAGCGTCTAGGAATCCAACCGGTCATTTTGCTTATCGAGTCGTTGTGAATTCAGCCTCGAACTGAGTGTCTGGTAAAGCAAACCGATCGGCTCGACAGCAGGAACAAGGAAAAATAGAACGAAAAAAAACAAAAAACACGAAAACAACTGAGAAGGGAAGATAGTGTTTGGCTGCCTCCAAACTAGCTCCTTATTTTACGTCGTGGCTCGACCAAGATCAGATTAATTGGAATCTGGGAGAGTTGAAGGGTCAGTGAGGTTCAGATCCTATAAGGGTGGAAATTTGGTTGAGTCTGAAGCAACAACATCTTCAGTGGTGATATATCTTTTAAGACAGTGCCCATTGACCTTAAACTCACCCAAAACTTTATCCCAGAGAAGAAAAACGCCATGTGGATAAGCACACTTGACAATGTAGGGGCCATACCATCTCGACTTGAGCTTTCCAGGGAAAAGTCATAATCTTGAATTAAAAACTAAAACTTGATCCCCTTCTCTAATGTCTTTGCACTTGATGTGACCATCATGCCACATTTTGGTTCGGTCCTTGTAGATTCTTGTGTTTTCATAGGAACTCATCCTAAGTTCATCAAGCTCATTCATTTCGAGAAAATGTTTCTCTCCAGCCATGGAAAGGTCAAAATTCAAAGTTTTGATAGCCCAACTTGCTTTGTTCTCTAGTTCTATTGGTAAGTGACATGACTTACCGTAGATCAGTCTGAAAGGGGTGGTACCAATGGGTGTTTTGTAGGCAGTACGATATGCCCACAAAGCATCATTGATTTTTAACACCCAATTTTTTCTAGTTCGTCCAACAGTTTTTTCTAAAATTGATTTTATTTGTCTGTTGGATACTTCTACCTACCCACTAGTCTGAGGATGGTAAGGAGTGGTGACTTTGTGATAAACCCCATATTTTTTCAAAAGAGCCTCAAAACTTTTCTCCAAAAATGGGATCCCCTGTCAGAAATGACTGTGCGAGGGACTCCAAATCTAGGAAAAATGATATCTTTAAAAAGTTTCTTAACGGGTTTAGAGTCACATGTTTTAGTGGGTATGGCTTCAACCCACTTTGACACGTAATCGAATGTGACTAAAATGTAAGCAAACCCATAAGAAGAAGGAAATGGACCCATATAGTCGATTCCCTAGACATCAAAAATCTCTAATTCCTGCCAAGAGGTGAGAGGCATTTGGTCATGCTTGGAGATATTACCCGTCCTTTGACATTGGTCACACGAAAGCACATAATCATATGAGTCTTTGAAGATGGTGGGCCAAAAGAATCCGCATTGTAGGACTTTTCTAGTCATTTTTTGGGAACTCATGTGACCACCATAGGGGCCAAAGTGACATTGTTCCAAAATGGCGATGCTTTCTTCGTAGGATACACAACGATTATATAAACCATTGGCACAAAGTCGAAACAAATAAGGTTCATCCCAATAATAATTTTTCACATCATGTAAAAATTTATCTTTAGAGTGTCCTGTATACTCGAGGTACAATACACCTGCAGCTAAATAGTTTACAAAATCAGCAAACCAAGGAAATTGGGAGTCTACCTTGAGCAATTGGTCATTGGGTAAGGATTCATTTATTGAATTTTCATCAATGGGGTTATAGCTAAGTCTACTGAGGTGGTCAGCCACGACATTTTTCGATCCCTTTTTGTCTAGGATTTATAGATCAAATTCCTGCAATAACAAAATCCATCATATGAGTCTAGGCTTGGCATCTTTCTTGGTCATGAGGTAGCGAATGACTGCATGATCAGTGTAAACAACTACCTTTGAACCAACAAGATATGAGCGAAATTTATCAAATGCATAAACAATGGCTAGCATTTCTTTTTCAGTTACGGTGTAATTTTTCTTAGCCTCATCTAAGGTCTTGGATGCATAATAAATGACATGGTGTTTTTTATCAATCCGTTGTCCTAAAATGGCATCTATAGCAAAATCACTAGCACTGCACATGATTTCAAAGGGTAAGGCCCAGTCAGGAGCACGGATGATAGGAGTGGTGGTGAGAGCCTTTTTCAAACATACAAAGCTCTCCATGCATGTCGTATAGAAATGGAAAGGCACCTCCTTTTGAAGAAGATTGGTGAGAGGTTTTGTGATTTTGGAAAAATCACAGATGAATCGCCGATAGAAACCGGAATGTCCTAAGAAGGCTCAGATGTCTTTGACTGAGGTTGGGGGAGGCAGCTTGGTGATGACCTCAATCTTAGATTGGTCTACTTCAATGCCCTAGTTGCTCACCTTATGGCCTAGAACAATACCAACCTTGACCATGAAATGACACTTCTCCCAATGAAGGACTAAGTGTGATTCAATACATCTATCAAGGACAAGGGAGAGGTTTTGAAGGTACGAATCAAAACTATCTCCATAGATGGAGAAATCGTCCATGAACACTTCCAGGAGAGTTTCAGTTAACCCTGAAAAAATGGTAGACATACATCTTTGAAAAGTTTCAGGTGCATTGCACAGGCCAAAGGGCATTCATCTAAAAGCGTATGTACCAAAAGGGCATATGAAAGTGGTCTTCTCTTGGTCTTCAGGATGGATGGGAATCTGATAAAAACCTGAGTAGCCATCTAAATAGCAAAAGTATTGTTGATGAGCTAAATGTTCAAGAACTTGATTGAGGAAGGGAAGAGGGAAGTGGTATTTCCTAGTTTCTTTGTTGAGTTTCATGTAGTCAATGCACATCCTCCACCCTGTGATGGTACGGGTGGGGATGAGCTCATTCATCTCATTCCTAATGACTGTGGTCCCACCCTTCTTGGGGACAACCTGGACAGGGCTAACCCAAGGAGAGTTAGAGATGGGGTAGATGATTCATGCAGTCAAAAGTTTAATTACTTCAAGACGGACAACTTCCTTCATATTTGGGTTGAGTTTCCTTTGCGGGTCTCGGGAATGTTTACTATTTTCAATCATTGGGATTTTGTGGATGCAAATAGATTGATCTATCCCAACTAAATTTGTCATTTTGTACCCTAAAGCTATTCTCCGTTTCCTAAGTTCTCTCATGGGCATGTTTTCCTATTCAATGGTAAGGTCAGAATTGATAATGACAGGGCATAATTGTTGTTCATCTAGAAAGACACATTTCAGGCCTATGGGGAGAATCTTCATTTTCGGGGCCTTTAGCGGTTCAGGTTGTTCCTCTATGGTGGAGATCATTTTAAGGTCTTCAATCTCAGCACATGGGATTTCCTCAAAGTTGTCCAAATGAATCTTGAGTTGATTTGATGGTTCATTATCAAAATCACATTTGGTGGGGATGGTGAGAGTAGTGTGTAGGGGATCATCAACTAATTCCCATTCTTGCCTTAGTCGGGTTAATTCATCAATGCAATCAAGGAGGTAAACTTCTTCCTCAAGACTAGGTCCCCTCATGCTTTCAAACACCCTAAACAGTAGGGTTTGCTTCCCTAGTCTTAACAAAATGGTACCAGCCTCAACATCAATTAAGGAATGAGCAGTGGCTAAGAAGGGATCGACATCCGAAAAAATGAGGGTGGTGTAAATCTTCCTTGATATCCATTGTCACAAAATCGCAAGGGATGTATGCATCATTCCCGACTTTAACCGGAATGTCTTCTATGATTCCCATGGGTTTAGTTTAGTTGGATGGTCATGGTTGTGGGTAACATGTCATTGAATCCTAGTCTTTTGCAAAGACTATATGGCATGATGGATATACTGGCTTCTAAATTTGTTAGGCCTTTTCTAGAAGCATTGTCACCCAAGTAGCATCCGATTCCAAAAGAACCTGGATCCTTCTATTTTTTTAGGCATCTTACTTAGGATAATGTCTGAAGTGGTCCTAGAAATTTTAACAGTCTCATATTCCTTAGTAACATACTTCCTAGTCAAGAGAGATTTCATGTACTTGGACCAGGCGGGCATGTCTGCTAAGGCATCAAGGCAGGGAATGTCGACATGTATTTTTTTCATAGCATCCCTAAAATTCATGAAGCGGGCATCAAGTCTTGTTTGTTTGAGGTAGGCTTGATAGGGAGGTCGGGGTTTGTAAACTGGTTCTTCATCTTCCACCTGAGGGGTTTCGGGGATGGATGGTTTGGGTGTGGCTTCGGGTTCGAAAACTACCATGTCCTCATCCTCGAATTCTAGAGGTTGGTCTGAAGATTTTTCTGGAGAGGGAGGGGCATGCACATTTCCCGAATGAGTAAAGACAACCTTGAGTTGTTCAGGATGTTTGGTGTTTTTTTCAGACTGCCCTACAAAAGTCTCAGTAGGAGGTTATTGTTGGGCATACAGACGGGCCAACTGTGCGTCAGTAGCCTTTTGATGGGCTTGGATGGCCACGGGGGTTTGTTCTATGCCTGCCAAGCTAGGATGACTTAGGGAAGGAGGAGGGGGCAGTTTGAGGTGGCTGGGGAGGTTGAGGTTGTTTTAGATTTTGGGGTGGAAGATTTAGGTTTTGGAATTTTTGGTAGTGTTGTCAATTTTGGTGATTTCCATAATTTCTTTGATTGTTGTATGGGAATCGAGGTGGTGTTCGATTGTTACTGTGAGGGTAGGGAGGCCTTTTTTGAAGTTGGTTAGAGTTCTCGACACCAGAAGGGTTCCCGTATTGAAAACTAGGGTGATTTCTAGGTTGGTTGGGATTGTAGTAACTTTGGCCTGGTATTGTATGAATCGAATTGAGGTCTTCTGGTTGTTGTCCTACTTCAGGTTGCATGGGCATGTTGTAGAGATATTGACAGTGGATGGTGGTATGTTCGTATCCTTGGCAAATACCACAAAGGGAATCCATGGCTTTTAGTTGTTGGGGTGACTCCCTAAGGGTGACCAAGGATGACTCTAACCGATCTTGTTTTAAGGCAATTAATTTTAGGCTTTCCTCTATGCTTTGGATATCATTATTAACTTCTGCCTTGGCTACCTTAAGGATTCTTCCAATCCCTCTTCTAGCCCTTGTTTTGGAAGCCCATTTGACTACCTCCCATGCGCTAGTCACTTTGATGCATGAAATTTCCTCCAGATGAGGAATCGAGAAAAAAAATTGGTATCATCATCAACACCACGATAGAAAATCTCTATGAGTTGGGCTTGAGAGATATCATGGTGGGGGCACTTCCTAAGTAAGCCTTTGAACCTTTTCCAAGCTTCACCTAAAGATTCTCCTGGGGACATAGAAAAATGAGTTATTTGACCCCTAAGTTCATAGGTGAGAGACGGGGGGTAAAATTTCTCAAGGAACTTGCTTTGTACAACTTCCCAAGTTGTGACATGTTCTGCGCTCTCCATGGTGTTGTACCAGCTACTAGCTTGGTCGGAGAGAGAATACTTAAACAACCTAAGGCGGATGGCATCTTCAGAGACACCCGGGAGTTTTTTCAAAGAGAAAAGGTCAATGAACCGTTGAAGATGATCTTGGCAACTTTCCCCGTTGTTGCCTGAGAAAGGGTTGGCTTGCATCATGGTGATCCATTGTGTTTGGATTTCGAATTATGGAGCAATAATATCGGGGGGTATAACTGAATGTTGCACATAGGCCGTTTTGGGAATAGAAAAGTCTTTTAATTGTTTTTGCCTTTCGGCTTCCCTCCTATCGACTTCTATGGTTTCTAGTTTGGTACTAAAGGCTGCTTGCAAAGCGGCTTCTCTTCCCTCTTGTTCGGCTTCGATGAGCTCTCTTTGAGCTGCGAGAGCTTGGTCGATCCTACGGGCGACCTCGTCTTCATTCATTCTCACTAGATTTTTACGGTTTAGACGATGAAAAGTCCTTTCTATTTCCGGATCAAAAGGTTGAAAATCATCGTTCGGGCGTCGCATGCACAATTAAAGAAGTTATTCATGTGCAAAAAAAATGTATTGCCAGAATGGAAACTCGACAGAAAGAGGAGTACACTTCCGGAATGTTACTCGGAATGCATAAAAAATAAAAAAAAGTTTTTCAAAAGATTTTTTTGTGGTTCGAGAAAACCATCTGTTGTCCCCGGCAACGGTGCCAAATTGATAATCGTCATTTGCAATACCAATCACTAAGATGGTTAATCCTAGAGTTTAAACCTTTTTTACTTCTGATTTTAAGGGTAGTATAGAAGGGTCGATCCCACAGGACAACTTTTTAGAGATTGTTCTTAGAAACCAAAGTTTGAAGAACTTTATTATTTGTTTTTGGTATTTTTCTTTAGATTAAAGCAGAAAGTAAAAGTCATGTTAGGGGTTTGTTTGATTATACTAATGCAAGAAAAAATTCACTAAACAAGAATAAACATGCACAAGCAAAAATTAAGATGATTGTTAACACAAGAAAAACTATATGAATGAAAGACTAAGAATTAAATAAAACAAAGGATGCGATGATTAAATCAAGAGATGGGAATCGAGGCTCGTAGGGGTTTCTACCACCTTAGCCTAGGCGATAACAACTAATTCTTAAACGACGATTCGATGAAGGTTTGCAAATTTAAAAACTCACAAGAGATAAACTCCACATGAACCCATTGGTCTTGGTGCTCATGCTTCCTAGTTTATCAACCTAAAAGATGAAAAATCCACGGTCATCGATTTTATTGTTCTAAATCTGGATTTCCATGGTCATTTCCATCCAGATTAACATGTGATCCGAAGATCAATTGTTAATTAAAATTGATTACCATCTAGTCATTTAAGAAGAACTTGTTGAAACCATGGCTAAGGGGTTATTCCCCTTGCCTCGATAGAAGTCTACTCACTCATGGAGAAAGGTGAGACGGAGAAAGAAAGTAATGAAGCCATAGTCTAGCCCAATAATTAGGAGATTAATCCTTATGCCAGAGACAATGAAATGGCTTAGTTCTTTGTTCCTTGATCAAGAATTAAAGATGGAAAAAAGAAGATTAAGACTAAGGCGGAAAGAAGAGACAAGAACAAGTATGAAAGAACTATGATTGAACTAAGATCTACTTTATTGCATAATAGGAAGATGATTACAAGACTAATTGCTTCAGAATCCCAATACAAAGAAATCTAAGATGCCCCCAGGAGGAGGAAGTGCCCCTCCTTTTATAGGAGAAGAAGGAGGCACTTTTACAACTAGGTTTAGGGTTTTTGAGGCTGGCGGCTGGGATTTTGGGCTATCTGTGCGCCGCCAACTGACCGGTTCAGGAACCAACCGATCGACTGGAAGGTTCTAGAATGCGGCAGCCAATCGATCGGCTGCCAACCCTAATTAGGGTGGCGGCGCAGTCGAAACCGCTCCTTGCAATGGGCATCAGTCGAGCGTTTGGTTTATGAATCAGGCGATCTCGGCCATCGTCTGATGAGAGCAAAGATCGACGCTTAAAGGCAAATTGTGCATTTCATATCTCCAGACGATCGGGTTGATGAGGTGAGATGATCAGTTGACAATACCAGTCGATCGGCTCAGGTCCTGAAACTGCAATAAAATGCACATGATTGTCATATTTATGATATTTGTGGAATTTCAAGAGATGAATGGAGTATTTCTATGTGACAAGCTTAATAATTCACAGAAAAGATGTGCAGAAATAGCACGCATCAAAGTACCGCGGACTTAAAGTTTTGCTTGTCCTCAAGCAATTGAAAAATAAGAATCATTCAAAAAATTTTGAAATAACAAGTTTATCCTCCCTAGATTAGAAATTCTTCTATCCTTTACATGACCAAGCGACCCATCTCCTAGAACCACAAATTTTTAAATTGCAAGCACTATGTTTCTCAAGAAAACATTTTTCATAACTTATTTTTTTAAACTCATACTTTGTAAAGACAGTCTTGATCTAACTTGCGCTTCGACACTCATCATTTTTCATTTTTCATTTTTTTTCTTTTTTTTTATTTGGTTGATTGTTTCACGGGAATAGAGAATTTGAGGTGTGATGGGAAAATCCCTCCTCTATTCGACATGGGATATAATTTTTCATGGACTTGTGATTACATTGACCATAATTTTTTTGTGTGCCTTTTTTTGGCATCTTTTGATGGTATGCCCCTTTGTGGGGTATGGAAGAAGGGCATGCCACCCTGGACTTAGGGTTTGGAGTGTGATTTATTTTTCCCATGCAACAAAAAACCTTTTTTTTTAGTTGTCGTTGCATAAGATAGAAGAGACATGTAGCTACATTATATGAGAGTAAAAAGAATAAGTTAATCTAATGCCAAAATTATTACTCTAAGGCTTGCCACCATTTCCAAAAATTGCTATCATGATCATAGGTAACTTGATATTGCAAGGTTTTTTGAAATAAATTTGATAATGCAAATGATTTTGAAGATAAAGTACAACATTCGGCTGACTAGATAAAGGCCTTATGTTTGAAAGTAAACAAAACAAACAAATAAAAATGCAGAAAGAAATGTTGAAAAGGGAAGATAAAGGGTGGATCACGTACCACCCACCCCCACCCCGGACTTAGAAATTTGCTCGACCCGAGCAAACTCTAAGAGTGAGATGGAGGGAAGAGTCACTGCGGTGGAGGGTGCTGCTAGTGAGAGGAGTAGTAGTTTGCCCAATAAGGACAATCAGGGCCTAGATAACTTTGTTGTGCCCGTACTCAGCATAAGTTGGTCGACTAGGGGCATAGTGATTGTTGTCCACATGCCAAGGCTCCTGCGAACGTTGCATCAGGTACATGTGATTGAGTTGGTGGCCTTGTCTCTGCTGCTCGTGCTGAATCTCATCCAGCTGATTCTAGATCTCGAAGAAGTCGTAAGGACCGGAGTCGTCATCTGGTCGCCACCTGGTGCGACGTATGGAAGGTGGTGGTGGAGGCCCAGTGTCGTCGTCGTGTGCCTCTAAAGTGAGACTCCTCCTGTGAGGCTGTGGCTCGAGGATGGTGTCTGGAACTGGATGCTCCAGGTAGAATCTTTGGATATGGCCCTATAAATTAGTCAACTCGTAGATGTAGTTTGCTGCTGCAAACTGCAAATGTAATGGGAGCTGGAGGACTACCTGAGTGTCTTTGAACAAAAGGTAATAAATACCCTCAGTGCCCAAATGGATAAACCTACTATTCTTCAAATAGTGAGTGTTGATGAGGTGATTTTTGAGCTCAATAGGAGGAAAGGTGATGTGGGTGTAGCCCAAAAAGATGGCGAGTTGGGTAACATAGTGGCCAATGCGAAAAGAAGAGGAAGTGGATCGGCTAGCTTGGTTACCAAAATGCTCAATGATAGCATTGCCCCAGTTAAAAGGTTCTTCATGTAAAAGACACTAAAGGGCATAAAGCTCTACATGAGTAATTGGCATAAAGCCAGAATGACAGTGCTCTAAGACAGGGGTAATTTCCTCTTCTAGTAGACATTGATGGAAAAGTCTGTCTGCACATAGACGTAAAAGATAGGGCTCGTCCTAGAAGTATTGCTTAACATCATGGAGGAATTTCTTTTTATCGTGATGAGAGGCAGAAGGGTGGATGATTCCCGTAGCCAGATAGTTCACTATGTCAGCATACCAGGGAAATCTGGTGGTAATTTTCATAAGTTGGTCGCCAGGGAGGGAGTCTCAGATAGGTATATTGTCGTCGTCTTGTCATTCAATGTGACTTAGGTGGTCAACGATGACATTTTCCACTCCACTCTTGTCTTTTATTTCAAGATCAAATTCTTGCAGCATAAATACCCAACGGATGAGTCTGGGTTTTGCATCTTGTTTCTGAATAAGATATTTGATGGAAGAGTGGTATGTATATACTATGGCCTTTGATCCAATTAGATAAGAATGAATTTTTTCAAAAGCGTATATGATGGCTAAGAATTCCTTTTCAGTAGTAGTATATTCTTTTGTGCCTCATCCAACGTCTTGGATGTGTAGTATATTACATATGGCTTTTTGTCTATTCTCTACCCCAGCACAACCCCTATGGCTGTCGCTAGCGTCACACATTATTTCAAAAGGTTGTAACCAGTTAGGCACTCTCAGAATGGGTGCAGAGATTAGAGCATTCTTCAAGGTTATAAAGCTATGTAGGCATTCATGGTCAAAGTTGAAATCAACATCTTTGGTCAATAGGTAGGTCATGGGTTTTGCTATTTTTGAGAAGTCTTTGATAAATCTTTGGTAGAACCCGACATGACCCAAGAAATCTCGCACTCCCCTTATGTCTTTGGGTGGTGAAAACTTTGAGATGACATCGATTTTTTCCTTGTCTACTTCGATTCCTCTTTTGCTTACTCGATGTCCGAGGACAACACCTTCGGTCACCATAATTTGACATTTTTTCCAGTTTAGGATAAGGTTTGTTTCCTCGTATCTCTGTAGGACTTTACTTAGATTGAGCAGACAGTGATCAAAAGAATCTCTATATGCTAAAAAAATCATCCATGAACACCTCCATAATGGTTTAGCTTAATCCTGTGAAGATAGCAGTCATGCACCTTTGGAAGGTTGTGGGTGTGTTTCATAGCCCGAAGGGCATTCTTCTGAAGGTGTATGTTCCAAAAGGACAAGTAAATGTCATTTTTTCCTGGTCTTCAGGGTGAATTGGGATTTGGTAAAACCCTGAATATTTGTCGAGGTAGCAGAAAGTTTTTTGATGGGCTAGCCGCTCAAGGACTTCGTCAAGGAAGGGTAAGGGAAAATGGTCTTTCCTTGTTGATTTGTTCAATTTTCTATAATCAATGCACATTCTCCAACCAGTAACGGTCCTTGTAGGTACTAGTTCATTCTTATCATTTAGGACAATGATGAATCCTCCAGATTCATCCTCACAGTCGCCAATTCTAGGGATTTTTTTGCATCAAGACCGTTTGAGCCCATGCGGTCTCAAGACCGTTCGAGCCCATTCGATCTCAAGACCGATAGGCCAACAAAGACTGTGTGGAACATAGGATGAAAGACAATGTGGATCATTAGACCATTTGGGTGTGTGAGCGATGACTGTATGGGCAGGAGCAACGACTGTTTGGACGCCCGCAGGACGCAAAACCAAATGAGGCCCTGAACAGATAGGTGTTGAAGAACGCATGACCCAAACCGAATAGAGCTATCATTTCCAAGATCGTATGAAGACCACCGAGAGGAGGACCGCAAGCACTGAAACTGTGAAAGGGAAACCAAAAGCTAAAGCCAAGAGAGGATATATTTTTGGGAAATTTGCAGATCCAGTCCAACCCATCCAAGACTCAGCTACCCTATAAATAGAACCACAAGGGTCCTTATTTGGACATGGATCTCACAACGGCCCAAGGCTGCCGGACTGGGACCAAAGCCAGACATCCAGATAGTTGCTTCACTTCCAGCCCACTTCCACCATTGCTCCACCATAGTTCCACCTCATTCTACTCATGTAATCCCGGAGGTAGACACGAGAATCGAGGAAGAGATACGGACGTCATCGACCATAATGGAGCAGTCTCAGAGACTGTGACGATCTACATCGGGATGTCACAGATCTACTCTTCTGCTCCGACTATGCTTTCTTTCTCTCTCTTCTCTTTCCTTGTTGCTCCCTCTATGAAGAGCTAGTAGTCTCATCCACTAGGGCGCAGGGACTAACCCCGCTGCCCATATTTTGTAATCTATCAAAAGATGTTATCTTTCTGATTCAATACTAAATCATTTCATACATGCTTGAATGTTGGCCGCTTTCTTGTATGCATCTATTGTCTTTCGTCGTGGTTTGTCTACGACTGCTCTTGGGACTCAAATATCGATTTAGTGTTGGTTTCTGGTGTGCGTATTCACTGTGCATCTGTTTTAGTATCTAGGAATGCTTCCAGAGGGATGGAGTAAACTCACCTCCATCGTTGCACTTCCGCACTATGAAATGGAATCAGTTGACGTAAGGAAGTGCAACCTTGATGGGTCAAGGAACACATTCTGCGGAGGGAGTGGTGCAAGGTATTTGACCATTCATCCAGGAATAGCTGACATTGCAACATTCCCACATTTCTCGTAGTTATTTCCTCAAAAGAGGGATAGTCTATAAGGATAGTAATCAAATTGATGATTATTGCTCGCTTGTAAGTTTTCCGATGCACGTTTTATGAGGTTGAGTAAGGTTCTCTCTTTGGAGGCTACATTTCTTCATTGACACGTAGATATGTACCGGATGAGGGTTACTCAACCCATGAAGGATGTGTGCATTACTCTTGACCTTTAAGACATCTGTATTGTATAACATCCAAGTATCTTGCTTGCAAGTCTTGCTATGATTGGCACAGGTACAATACATGTGTTGTGGTGGTGAATACCCGCATCACCCCAGTGATCCATCATTATTTGCTAATCTTAGATTTTAATCCTCAAGCTAGTTTTTATTCTTACCTTTACTTTTGCATGTTTTAGGCTAAATAACTCAAATCAAACTTTTGGTCTTAGATGATTGACTTAGATTGATACAAAATGATAAAAAAGACACTCATATTCTTAACGTTGTCCTTTGGGTTCGATCCTAAATCTGTACTATGATAAGGCTTCCACACTCTTGTGGGGTTGGAGCATTTATCTAGCACCAGTTGTAGGTAAACCTAAATAGAACATCAACTCCCTAGGGGTTTTGGTGCACATTAGGACTTCCATTGGAAGAGTAATCTTTTGGTGTAAATCCTAGCTCCATCAAAAAATGGTGTTGTTGTCAGGGACAACGGTGTAAGAATCGTATTTTTTGAATTCTGTGTCGATTTAGGTTTCTCTAGGGTTTTTCACTTTCTTTTCAAAAACCTAAAAAAAAGTGAAGGACTTAATCTTGCATATCCTCTTGGATCTAAAGTGGTTGGTAAAACTTGATAAAGTCGTTCTTTGATTTCAGGTACCAAATCTCTTTGAAATGAAGCAGTTGACACCATCAACCGTTAGATGTCAACTATGTGGTGACTATTCTCATGCATCATTTTACTGCTTCAATGTCCCTCCTCACTACGTGATGGCTCTGCGCCAAATAATCATGAATCGTATAGTTGGGAAACTCAAAGTTGCTTCTTCATACAACTATGGATATAACGCAAGTTATAATCCATATCACCTTAGATGCTACTACGAAAAACCCAACTATGGCGGATTTCAAGGCATAGACTGCAATGTAGGAGGGAACCTGGAAAACAATGCAAATCAATGCTATGATGAGGAGGAATATTATCAATATCAACCCAATGGGTGTAGTGAAGAGCCACACATTAATGGAAGAACTACGAGCTTTACAGACATCAGTGGCTCAACAACTAGTTGATCAGACATCCGCGACCAAGAAGTTGATAGCCGATCTTGATCAACTTACGCAACTTGTCAACACTCCTGAGCAACATGTAGAACAACCACCAATTTCAACTAAGCACATCCCTAGTCCACATGTCGCAATCGATTATGATGATGATTATGAAATCACGTGGGATATGCCTTCCAATGATCTTCAAGAATCAGTGCAAGGTGAGGAATCATCTTCAGAATTAATAAATGAACCCAAGGACGATTTCTTCACAACATTACAAGAGAAAGAATCATCTTTCAAGCCAAGACCTGACTTGGAAAATGATTCCTGCACAATGCCCTTAGGTGAAAGATTGAGTAGCCAATATGGGGATTCTCTACAGTCAGGAGATCAATTGGAGATAAACTCCAACACTTACTTACCTTCTGACTTCATAGGCCCAGATCCAACTATTGAGGAGCAATTAGCCATGATCGACTCCAAATATGACAAAATCTCTTCAACTTCAGCTGCCTCATCAATGAAGTCCATAGGATAAGGGTTTATGTCACAAGGACTCTCCTTCACAATCAGACTCAGATGAATATGTGACCAATTTAGATAAAGATATGTCTTTTATGCAAGAAAATCAAATGTCTCCACTTCTGGAACAAGATATGAATTGTCCTTATGAAGAAATTTCTGATCATTCGGTTGATCTAGGAACAGACTTCGAGGATAAGACTGATTAAGATCTTGATTCAAAAATGCACCATACCACTCTCACTGATGAAATAGAATCAAGGGAGGATGACGGGTCTCAAGATGACAATCCTATGATCGGTCCTTTTCATGAGATGATGTTACCTGAGCTACCACCACCACAAGAAGTCTAGACGGAGCCAGTCCTCGAACAAGAGCATGATCTTTCTGTTGAATCTCCTTCTAGTCACTTGAACGAGTTGACAGTGCACTATGAAGAGAAACATGAACCACCTCTTCATTTTGTAATGGATTACGATATCTCTGTATACTCTTGCAATGACAAAAAGGGCCCGTGGGAGGATACCAAGTCACAAACCCATCCACTTAGAGCAATTCACCCCTATGAAGAAGACCTTCCTAACATTCAAGAAACTATGATATGTCTTTTACCTGATCCAGGTTCCAATCTTCCCATAGAAACTCCTCCCGAGCACTCGATAGAATCGGAGGAGTACTATGAAGAAGTACTCGAACACCAATCTAACTCAAAAATGGAGTACTTTAGTCCCAACATCGAAGAAATGGAGTCATCGGAAGATTCTAGCCTTCAAAACATTTTCTCATGGACTAATCCCTCCAATGAAGAGACATCATTAGAACCTCTACCACGGAAACCCATGATTTCCTCAGCTGAGCCAGAGTTTGTCCCACTAGTTGAATCCTCTTCTAGTTACTTGGATGAATTAAGGGTGTTCTACGAGGAAAATTCTGAACAAAATTTTGAAAAGAGGAACGACACTCTTATCAATCTCAACATTGATAAAGATGAGGAAACTTCTCACAATGACTCCTCTTATGAAGAAACGTCGTCCTGGCTACCATATCCTACACAAGAAAAGCCATGTGATGAAATGAAGCCTGAACCGGATCTACCACCTGATCCAGGATAGGAGGAAGTTCAAGTGGCCGACCCTCAATCAACTGCTCAAGATTTTAAAGAAAGCAGTTCTACTTTGAACTGCGAGGGCAAGCCACAACCGGAGGACACAAATAGGCAATGCCTCGATTACTCGCCTAGTCCTCCACTCTCAATTTCTTATATTTCATGTCCCCCGCTGATGGGGGAAGGTCTCTGGATTCTTCTGGACGGATAAAGAGGTGAAAGAAATGTACATCCAAGTCATCCAGAAAACCCATTTGAGTTACTACGACCACCCAATCAACAGGTTGTTTGTGCCACCTCCTCACCCTCAGTTCTAACTATCATGAAACATCTTTGCCAGACATTCTTTAAATTGTGAGGGCCACCTGGTTAACACTGCGCAACTCTTCCCCTCCATCTTGAACCTAGTTTTTTGCTCAGAGATGAGCAAACTCATAATTTCAAGATGGAGGGTGGGTGGTATGTTTCTCACTCCACCCTCTATCTTTATTGTTTTCTATTTTTCTGCATTTTCAAAGTCTTCTAAAAATAAAGCCTTTATCTAGCTGACTTTTGCTTTTCGAATCTTTGGTCATCACCTCGTTTTGTTGCAAATCCATGAGAAACAAATGCTGAAAACTAGCCAATAAATGATTTCATCTTATATAGCCTATGAACCCTAATGTCATATCCTAAAATGATGATAAGCTTCAATAAGACTGAGATAGATCAAATGCATCATGCCTCTAACTGATTAATGGATTTTCTGTATGGAATTTTCATTTGAAGTTCTATCTTGTCACTTTTTGAGCAGAGTGTGATGAAGAAAAGTAATCCTTCATATGGAATCGCTAAACAAACTGTATCATGATCCGAACTCTCTCTTACACTTATTCTTTCATCTCCATACCTCTCTGGTCACCAACCATGCCAAAGCTTTAAGTTCGGTGTGGCGTGCCACACTCCTTTCTAGTGAAAACTATAACTTTGTTGAACTCTAAGTTCAGTGTGGTGAACCACACCTCTTCCAAACTCTAAGTTCGGTGTGGTAAACCACACATTTTTATAGTATAAACTAGAACTTTTCCAAACTCTAAGTTCGGTGTGGTACACCACACCTTTTTCTACCGCTTCTTCCATACCCCTCAATACATAACAGGGGCGTATCACCTTCTCGTTTTGATTCAAAGAGTACACAATGATGATTGTGCACAAACCAAGGTTGGTGAAAAATCTACCCTGATTCCAAAAAGAGGCATGGAAGCCCAAAATTGCAGAAATCCAAAAATACCCTCTCTCCTAAACCAAGTGAGAATGAATAAAATCCAGAGTGTGAATAAAAGCATGAGAGTTGTGCCCTGAATAAGGATAACTGATAAAGGTCTTTCCCAGCCGGTACATTAGCTACCCTCATAAAGGCAGATGTGTTGATCCCAATAGTGAGACCTTGAGGCTCCTAAAAAGACCCCTTACCTCCTATGGAAGAGGTAATCTAGCCAAAAGCCTTAAGCCAACCTACACACACTTCTGAGTTACCTTTAAAAAAAAATTGGGTGTAAGGCTAAGTCAACCAGTATTGTGCACAAAATATTCAAAGTGTCTTGATCAATTACCAATAATAAGAGTCTCAAGTCAATCAGAGGAGAGACTCTTATCTCTTGATCACACCTCTTCCCTTCCTCTTTCGTACAGGCACCCCAATTGCCTCCAGTTCATCCTTTCTCTTATAAACATCGTTGATGATCATATGCATGTTTGTTGATTTCGTGGGTCTTTTCAAAGTCTCATAAAACTCCTAGACATGAACGATGCAACAAAAAGTGAGAAGGAAATACTCCAGTGAAATGAACTCAGAAAACAAGGATATCATAATATGTATTCCGTGATCTAAGGAAGCCTTGATGCTATATCGATCTGAGCCACAAACAAAATTATGATATGACATACAGATGAGGCAATCATGAGATGAACAATTTCATTGGAGACTGTTTTAAGTTTCAGTTCCTCGGGACGAGAACGCTTAAGTTCAGTGTGGTGATGAATCCTCCAGATCCATCCTCAGTCACCAATTCAAAGGATTTTTGACGTTTTTGCCCCAATTTTTTTTTACTTTTCTCTCATTTTTCATGAAAATTTTGATTTCTACACAAAGTTTAAGTAATTACGAGACTAACGAGCATTTTTGGCGACTGTCTTAGGCTTTTTTGTTCCTGGGGACGAGCAACGCTTAAGTTCGGTGTGGTGATGAATTCTCTAGATTCATCCTCACAGTCGCCAATTCTAGGGATTTTGTGCCTCATATCGACTGGATTATCCTTGTTTTAATTTACTTTAAGTATCCATTCAGTTTTGTGTAAATAGTGCATTAATAGTTCTAATTACCCTAGTTTCTAGTTTATTTCATCATATCTTCCCCTGCTCATGTTATCTCTCCTCTGCTAATCATCCTCAAATGTTGCCAATGGTCACGACCCCTCAAGACCGTTTGAGCACATTCGGTCTCAAGACCGTTTGAGCCCATTCGGTCTCAAGACTGTTTGAGCCCATTTGGTCTCAAGACCGTTTGATCCCATGCAGTCTCAAGATCGTTTGAGCCCATTCGGTCCCAAGACCATTTGAGCCCATTCGGTCTCAATACTGTTTGAGCCCATTCGGTCTCGAGATCGTTTGAACCCATTCGGACTCAAGACCGTTTGAGCCCATACAGTCTCAAGACTGTTTGAGCCCATTCGGTCTCAAGACCATTTGATCCCATGTGGTCTCAAGATCGTTTGATACCATGCGGTCTCAAGACCGTTCGAGCCCATTCAATCTCAAGACCGATAGGCCAATAGAGACCGTGTGGAGCGCAGGATGAAAGACTGTGTGGATCAGTAGACCATTTGGGCGTGTGAGCGATGACCGTATGGGCAGGAGTGACGATCTTTTAGACGCCCACATGATGCAAAACCGAATGAAGCCCTGGACCAATAGGCGCTGAAGAACGCATGACCCAAACCAAATAGAGCTATCATTTCCAGGTCCGTGTGAAGACCCTCTCAGTCTCAAGACCGAGAGGAGGACTGCAAGCACTGAAACCATGAAAGGGAAACCGAAAGCTAAAGCCAAGAGAGGAGATATTTTTGGGAAATTTGTAGATCCAGCCCAACCCGTCCAAGACTCAACTAGCCTATAAATAGAACCACAAGGGTCCTTATTTGGACATGGATCTCACTACGGCCATAGGCTGTCGGACTAGGACCAGAGCCAGATGTCCAGAAGGTTGCTTCACTGCCAGCCCACTTCCACCATTGCTCCGCCATAGTTCCACCTCATTCTACTCATGTAATCCCAAAGGTAGACACGAGAATCGAGGCAGAGAGACAGACGTCATCGAACACGATAGAGCAATCTTGGAGACTACGACGATCTACATTGGGCTGTCACAGATCTACACTGTTGCTCCGACGATGCTTTCTTTCTCTATCTTCTCTTTCCTTGTTGCTACCTCTATGAGGATCGAGTAGTCTCATCCATCAGGGTGCGGGGACTAGCCTCGTTGCCCATGTTTTGTAATCTGTACTAAAAGATGTTATCTTTCCAATTCAATACTAAATCATTTCATACATGCTTGAATGTTGGCCGCATTCTTGTATACATCTATTGTCTTTTGTTGTGGTTTGACTACGACTACTCATGGGACTCGAATACCCATTTAGTGTTGGTTTCCGGTGTGCGTATTCACCGCGCATCCATTTTGGTATCTAGGAACGCTTCCTGAGGGATGGAGTAAACTCACCTCCATCGTTGCACTGTCACACTATGAAATGGAATCAGTTGACATACGGAAGTGTAACCTTGATGGTTCGAGGAACACATTCTGCGGAGGGAGTGGTGCAAGGCATTTGACCATTCGTCTGGGAATGGCTGACATTGCAACACTCCCACGTTTCTTGTAGTTATTTCCTCGAAAGAGGGATAGTCTATAAGGATACTAATTGAATTGATCATTATCGCTCGCTTGTAAGTTTTTCGATGCACGTTTTATGAGGTTGAGTAAGGTTCTCTCTTCAGAGGCTAAATTTCTTCATTGACATGTAGATATGTACCGGATGAGGGTTACTCAACCCGTGAAGGATGTGTGCATTACTCTTGTCCTTTAAGACGTCGGTATTGTATGACATACATGTATCTTGCTTGCAAGTCTTGCTATGATTGGTACAGGTACAATACATGTGTAGCGGTGGTCAATACCCGCATCACCCCAGTGATCCATCATCATTTGCTAATCTTAGATTTTAATCCTCAAGCTATTTTTTATTCTTGCCTTTACTTTTGCATGTTTCAGGTTAAATAACTCAAATCAAACTTTTGGTCTTAGATGATTGATTTAGATCGATACGAAATGAGAAAAAAGACACTCAGATTCTTAACGTTGTCCTTTGGGTTCGATCCTAAATCTGTACTATGATAAGGCTTCCCCACTCTTGTGGGGTTGGAGCATTTATCTAGCACCAGTTGTAGGTAAACCTAGAGATAACAGCAACTCCCTATGGTTTTTGGTGCACATTAGGACTTCCATTGGAAGAGTAATCTTTTGGTGTAAATCCTAGCTCCATCAGACAACAGTGGTTCCCCCCTTTTTAGGGACCACTTAGACAAGAATAACCCACTGAGAGTCAGAAATTGGATAGATAATACCTGCTTTCAAGAGTTTAAGAACTTCGAGGTGAACTACCTCTTTCAGATATGGGTTCAGTTTTCTCAGGTGCTCCCTCAAGGGTTTGAACTCTTCTATCATAGGTAGTTTATGCATGCATAGAGCTGGGCTTATTCCTGTTAGGTCAGTCATTTTGTACCCAATTTCTTTCTTGTGCTTCCTTAGTTCAGTGAGACGCCTATCTTCCTGGTCGTCAATTAGAAAGGAGCTAATGATAACTGGACATAATTTTTCTTCATCTAGGAAGACATGTTTGAGCCCAGCTGGTAGAGTTTTCATTTCTGGGGCTTTGGGTACTTCTGTTGTCTCTAATATGGAGATAGATTTCAGTTCTTCAAAAGTGGCTTTTGGGGCTTTTTCAACCAGCTCCAAGTATTACAGGCATTGTTGAACTAACTCGTTGGTTGAAAATTCAGCTTCCCAATTTATTAGAGTGTCCTCTAGGGAATCTGCTAGTTCTGGATTTGCTTGCTTGAGTTGAGACATTTTATCAATAGCTTCAAGAAGAAAAACCTCTTAATGGATACTAGGGTCTTCAGGCTGTTGAAAACATTGATTTGAACAGTTTCTTTACCCAACCTCAAGGTAATTGTGCCAGCCTCAACATCAATTAATTATCTTGCTGTGGCGAGGAAGGGTCTACCGAATATTATCAGGTACCTTAGGTCCTCTTTTATATCCATAATGACGAAATCATAAGGGACATAAGAGTCCCTCCCCACTCTTACTGGAATGTCCTCAATGATCCCCAGGGGAGCAGTGATGGTGGAATCAGCGAGCTAGATGGTCATTGTTGTAGGCAACAAGTCCATAAACCCCAATCTTTTGCACATGAAAAATGGCATAATTGATATGTTGGCTCCTAAATCGGCCAATCCCTTTTTAGAAGAAGTGTTCCCAATAGAGCATTGTATGCCAAAGGATCTGGGGTCCTTCTGTTTTTTCGACATTTTATTCAGAATGATATTAGAAGTGGTTTGGGCTAGCTTGACAGTTTCATGCTCCTCTGTCATATATTTCTTTGACAGCAAGGTCTTCAGGTATATTGGACCAGGCTGGGATTTCAGATAAGGCATCGAGAAAGGGAATATCAGCATAAAGTTTCCTCATTGCCTCTTTGAATTTCTAGAATATAGAGTCTAGTCTGGTTTCCTTTATCCTACGAGGACAGGGTATCCTTGGCTTATATTGTGGAACCTATGGTTCTTTGGGACCTGGTTCCTTTTCTTTCCTTTCTTCAGCTTCTTGACCTGATTCTTCTATTGGGATGATTTCGGTTACATCTCTGTCTTCTTGATTAACCGTGATGGCTTCAGTAAGAGCACGACCAGACCTTGTTGTAACAACATTTAATTGTTTTGGTTTATGTTGATCATGTCTTGGATTTGCTTCTGGCTGTCTAGTGAAAGTGCCTACTGGAGGTTTTAGCTGAGCTCCTATCTGTGCTAACTGAGCTTCCATAGATTTTTGCTGAGCTTGCTGGTTAGCCAGCATGGTTTTGTATGATTGTAGCATTTTCCTTACAAAGGACAGTTCATTAGTATAATGTGGTGGGGCATTCTTCTGTTGGAACTGAGTGAGTTGTTGCTTCCCATGAGGTGGTTGTTGTTGAGGTGCTGGAAACTGGGTTGTTGCGTCTATTGTAGATGAGTTTGTTGTAGTTGCGGGTGCAGAGGAGGGCGAGTATATTGGTAGTATGCATAAGGATTTCTTGGGTAGTTAGATCTTTGGAAATTGTTTCAAAAATTCCCTTGATTTTGGTTGTAGTTGCTTTGAAATCCAGGTGGTAGTCTGTTGGAGGATCCGCCTTGTGTTTGACGTTGTGGGTTAGCAGTCCCCATAGGATTTCCATATTGAAAACCAAGATGATTTCTTGGTTGATTTGGATTATAGTAAGCTTGTCCTGGTATGGAATGAATGGAATTTACTTGTTTTGGCATCTGATCCTCAGGGTGTTCAATGATCAGCTCATACTGTGGTTGAGGTGGTTGCAAATCCATCATTACATTGTATAGGAGACCACATGACAATGTGGGATGATCTGATGTATGACAGGCCTCGCAAGTTCATGTGGCTGCTTTAGCTTGTTGGGGGTTCTTTTTTCTGTCATACTCCCCAAATGATGCTTCTAGGGCTTTTTTTGTTGTCTATGGTCTTCAAAGCTTCGGCTATGGCTTTCATTACTGTAGATTCTTCAGCTTTACAAACCTTTAGAACTCCTCTTGTGGTCGCCCTCCCCCAATTGGATTGATTTTCCACTCTGAGAGTGATGATTCTCCAGGCGTCTTCATAGTTCTGTCTCATAAAGTTTCCTCCAGATGAGGAATCTAAGAACTTTTTAATTTCATCACTTACTCCCCTGTAAAAAGTTTCTATGAGTTGATTTTATGAGATTCCATGGTGAGGGCATTTTCTCAAGAGTTCCTTGAACCTTTCCCATGAGTCAGCCAGTGACTCTCCCGGTAGTTGAAGGAATTGGTTGATTTGTCCTGTGATTTGGTAGGTTAGTGAGGGGGGAAGAATTTCTCCAAGAACTTATCTTCTAAGGGACCCCAGGTGGTGATTGGCTCCCCGTCCAAAGAATTGTACCAACTTAGCACTCTTCCAGACAAGGTGAAATTGAAGAGTCTAAGCATGACTGCATACATGGTTGTTCCAACTTGTGGTACCAACTTGCAAAGAGTTTTGAACCTCTTCAAATGATCCATGCAGTCATCTCCAGCACTTCCAGAGAATGAGATGCCCCGCATTATTTGGATCCATTGTGTCCTAATCTCAAAATTAGGCGTGTTGATGAGTGGTGGTTGGACTCGATGGTTGTCTTTGTAGTTCTTGGGAATAGCATAGTCCCTTAGTTTCTTGCTCCTTATCAAAAGTTTCACAGTAGCCTTGGCTGCTTCATTCTCGGCATGGATGCAGGCTTGCTCTTCAGCCCGTACTTCAGCCTGAACTTGGGTGTGCGTGTCGGCGATGAGTTGCGCTCGTTGGGCTGTTATGGCAGCATTGACCCTTTCCATCACTAATGCAGCTTGGCGTTGATCTTCGGCCATTTGTCTAGCTCATTGACGATTAAGTCTAATGCGGCGGTGGAAACTTCTCTCTACCTCAGAGTTGTACTCTGGATCAGGGGAGAATCTGAGATTATGCGATGATTGCATACACGTCTTCTACCTGAGTAGAGGGAGAAACACACTTTTCAGATGATGCAGGAGATATGATGAAATCAAGAGAATATGGAGTAATGTTTAAAGGAAAAGTGTAAACCCCTAACCAACTAGCAATATGATAAATGAAATTAACAACTCCCAATACGTGAAAGAGTTAGTACGAGCAGAAGCCAGATAAAACTCTAAGAGATCTCTGGTTTAGAACTGAAAGCAAAAGTATGGAAATCTTCACTAAATGAAATCCCCTCGCTACTACATGCCTTAGCTCTATCTAGGTTGAGGACAAGCTAGACTCTAAGTTAGGGGGGTGATAACCTCCTATTTTGTGATGTTATCTTACTAGTTCTCCTCAGTTTTCCATACTCTTTCTTAGTTAAACTAGATAGAATCTTTAACTTTCTACCTTTTTGTAAATTTACCTTTAGATCAACTTTTCCTTTTCACTTCTTACAGAAAAGCACAAAAAATATTTACAAAACTCCCAAATGGTCCCAAGACCGAAAGGAAGCCAAATGGTCCCAAGACTGAACGGAAGCCAAACGATCCCAAGACCGAATGGAGACCAAATGGTCCCAAGACCAAATGGAGACCAAACGGTCCCAAGACCAAATGGAAGCCAAACGGTCCCAAGACCGAATGGAGACCAAACGGTCCCAAGACTGAATGGAATTTAAACAGTCCCAAGACCGAATGGAAGCCAAACGGTCCCAAGACTGAATGGAATTCAAATGGTCCCAAGATCGAATGGAGACCAAATGGTCCCAAGACCAAATAAACACCAAACGGACCCAAGACCGAATGGAGACCGAACGGTCCCAAGACCGAATAAGGGTCAAATAGTCCCAAGACTGAATGGAGATCAACCAGTCCCGAGACCATATGAAGTCAAACAGTCCCAGGACCGAATGGATATCAACCGGTCCCGAGACTATATGAAGCTACTCAACCCCAAGATCGAATGAAAGAAAACGGTTTCAGACTGAGAGGACTCAAATGGTCTCCAGACGGAGAGAGTCCAAACGGTCTCCAAACTATGTGAAAATCCAAACGGTCTCCAAGACCATTTGGAACCACTTACCCCAAATAATTTAAGGCTCACTCAAAATCCTATAAATAGAACCCAAAGGGGTCTTCACAGATCATCAAGTTTCAGACGTCCAAGGGTTGCCTCTATTGGTCCAAAGCCATTCCATCCTTCACCCACTGCCCCGAGGCTGCCGGTCTGAGATTCATACTCCATCTCCAATATATTTTCTCTCTCATCAATAGAGAAGGTGGGAAGAGGAGGATTCATCATCAAGCAAGCTATGAAGTGTGAAGATTGTTGCTCTCTCTCTCCAAGGGGTCGACCTTCCTCCTTCCTTTGTGGAGATGACACACTCTCTCTCTCTTCTCACCCCTTTCTTTGTTCTTGCCATGGGCGAGTAGTCTTATACACTAGGGTGTGGGGAGTAGCCCCGCTACCCATGTTTTCATTTCATGCATTGTAATTCTTGAGTTTGCAATAGAAAAAAACACTATCTTTCTAGTTCAACATCAATTGTTTAATGAATGCTAGTTGCTTGATCACCAACTTGTGTTATCTATTATATGTTAGTGCAAATTGTTTATGTTTGTACTTCTAGATTCGAATATTGACTGCTTGTTGGTTCCAGATTGTATGTAGTCCCCATATGTTTGGTTCGGTATCTAGAAGTGTTTCTCAAGAAGTGAAATAAACACACCCCCATCGTTGTACTTTCATACTATGAAATGGAATCAATTGACGTATGAAAGCACAACCTTGACGGGTCGAGGAACACACTTTGCGAAGGGAGTGATGCAAAGTAAGTGACCATTCATCTGGGGATGGCTGGCATTGCAACACTTCCACGTTCGTAGTTAGTTATTCGAAAGGAGGCTAAGCCTACAAAGATACTAACTGTTTAGACTCTTTTCTTTGCAAGCCAAGTTATTGTGATGTATGTTTTGATCCATGTGTAGTGGTGGTGAAAGCCGATCACATCCTAGTGGTTTCTCAACATTGTTTACAACCTTAAAATTACAAACCTGCTTTTACTTTACTCACACTTAGTTTAGACAACCAAACCAACTCTTTGATCTAAATACCGACTTTTAAGGAGTTAAATGAAATTCTAACATTTTCCATCTTGTTGATCTTAAAAAGACTGTTGTTCTGTGGATTCAACCCTTAACTATACTATGATAAGACTTCCACGTATCCTAGCATATGTGGGTGGAGTTTTTAATCTAGTATAAGCAAGGCTAAACCTAAAAGATTTACTACCTTTAATATTTTTAGTGGTGCACGCAACTCCACGCAAGTGGAAGCTCCATCATTTCCCTTAGATAATTTTGCTTCATGGTCACTAGGGCCTTCATCTTCAGTTAAAGAGGAAGGAGAAGGCTGACAAGCAAGTTATTGTTGAAAAGTAAGTGCTTCCACTTGAGCCTTGAAAGCATTGCCTTTGATATTTCTTGACTCCTTTTCTTCTTGTTTTGCTTTCTCTTCTTGTTTGTCAAGTCTTGGCTCATAGGCTTGTAGGTTTGCAATAAGCTCTTTGGTTGGAAGGTTACCAAGACTTCTAACTTCTTCAATGGAGGTCACCTTTGACTCCCATCTATTTGGAAGAAACTTAGGATCTTTGAGTTGATGGCTCATGTATTCAAAATGTGTCCCAAGATAGCAAGGTTGTTGATGATGATCTTGAGTCATGAATACATCTCAATCACTCCTTATTTCTTCCTCATCTTGAAGTTCTCTAGGATGTTGTTTGGCATGTACATATTTTCCTCCTTCACTTACATTGTTCCCTCATAAGTGATGCACAACTTGTACCATATTTCATGGGTTGTGTCCAATGAGGAGATGATGTTGAATTTGGAAGCAATGTGGGCTGCATAGAGGATGTTGATTGCTTTGGCATTGAGATGTTCCATCTTTATAGCTTCTTCATCCCAAGAAGCTACTAGTCTGTATGGATCCTTGTATGGTGAAAAAATCACCTTCCACATGTCATAATTCATCCTTTAGATGCAGAACTACATCTGTCGCTTCCAATAGAGGAAGTTGGTTCCATTGATGATTGGGGTCATATGGAGAAGCCTCCCTCTAGGTTGAGGGAACCCAGTAGGTTCTAACCCATCTACTCATCTTGTAGGAGATTTTGTTGGAGACGATCCTTGCTCTGATACCACTTGTTGCATTAAGGGCTCTAGAGGGGGGTGAATATAGATAAAAACCACTTGTACAAAACTTGATAGACGTTCAAGTTACTAGGTAATGCAAATTGCAAATAATGAATTTCTAGTGCAACTAAAGATACATAGATAGGATGAGAGGAAATGAAACAATCCTTGGAACAAATAATTTAGAGTGTTTCCACTTTCTAAAGTAGGAGAGAGTCAGTACACTACTTACATAGGTCAAGATCTACGACTTTACAACCCATGTATACTTATATTCCATTATCGAGCATACAAGATGACCTTCCTTTTCACAAGACAAGGATACCTAGCTTCCCTTTAAGTTCAAGGGAGACAAAAACCTTACAACCAAGGAATTACATATCAAAGACAAGAGTCTTCAATCTACACACGGTCTTACCCACTTGACCAAGATGTCTTCAATATTAATCAAGGGCTTACCCACACTTGCATCAAATCTTTGGCCAAGCAGGGATTGCCCACTCTTCTTGGATATTCTGCCTTGTCGTTCTCCTTCCCTCATAGAAGATCTTCACACCTTATTCAGCCTTGAAGAAGCACAACACTTTATCATTCACTCAGAGAAGATCACTCCAATTGTTTCTCTAGGAGAAAGGGTGTAGGGAAATGGAAGGATGGAAAACTTTACAATTTAATAATATGATAGCTCTCTTACAACATGTCTGACTCACTCATAATCACGAAATGCTTTGTAAATAAGAGAGAGAAAAGTGTCTCAAGTAGGTTGGAACACTCAACTAAGACTATGACCTTAGATAGCATGAAAGAGAAACCTTGGAATGTGTTGGATCTTAAGATGGGTGATTTACTGTAGAGTGGGAAGGGGTGAATAGAGTTGACGCACTTAAACAAAATTCATTAGACCATCAAGTTATATCACAAGATAGGGTTCTAAATAAGAAATTTGAATGCAACTAAAATGTACAGAACAAGGGAGAGAGAGATTGAACAAACACCAAGTGAGAAGCTATATAGAGTGGTTCCTTACTCCAAACTAGGAGTATGTCATTCCACTACCTAGAGAAGTCATCCTCTAGGATTTCTAAGTGTGTCTTACTCTATATATTCACTTGTAAGAGTTACAACACATGACCCACCAAAGGACTTATGTATCGAATACTAAGAGTCTTCAACCTTACCAAGGACTTACCAACCTTGCAACAAGTCTTTGGCCTCCAACAAGGACTTACCCACTCATACAAAAGTCTTCAGCCTTCTAGGAATTACCCACAATTCTTGGATCTTTATCCTTTGACTTCACCTTCATTCAGAGAAGCTTTCACCAAGGACTTACCCACTTGAGCAAGGAGTCTTATGACTTCACCAAGGGCTTACCCACTCTTACTCCAAGTCTTCAGCCTTGATCTTCACCAAGGGACTCCTTTCCTTCTTCTTCTTGACCTCTCTTAGCTAAGAGAGAGAACCCTCATCTTCATGGTTGAAATGAGATATTGGGAGGTGCTAGAAGTGAGAGCATCACGAGATATACATGTACGACTAGCTCTATTACAAATCTCCAACTCACTCTAATGGATGATGCAAGTGATTAAGATTAGATAGAGAGAGTAGGGTGTAGGATCACTCAACTCATAGTGCTTGGCTAACCAAGGGATGAAGTCCAAGGGCTCCTATTTATAGTTGGAGATGCCTCTTAGCCTTTGGGAACACTTAAGAATGAAAACTACCCATTGTGTGGCTTGCAATAGATATATATATTCAACTTTTGCAACACTACAATGACTAGAAACATTTTTTGCACTTTTCTATATAGTGTTATCGATCGAGTTTACTTATGGAAAACTCGACCAAATTCATTATTCGAAAAACATATTTTACCATTCAGTCGAGTTTATCCTGGATGAAACTTGACCATTCACTTAAATCAGTTTTGTTCCAATGCATGGATTGGTCAAGTTATGTGTATATGAAACTTGAGTGAACCATGAAAATTTCAAAATCCATCAAGGATTAGTCGAGATTGTAACTCGGCCAATAGAGTGTATGTAATGAATTTTGGAAAATGTCATTTAAGTGCTTAAAATTTTGATGTAAGTTCTCCTAATTTTTTTCTAAACTTAATTACAAGTCATACTATCATTACAAGTGACTTACATCATGATTCTAATGGACTTACATCATATTCCACAAAAGTGCACTTGCATTGATTTTGACTTGTATTTTATCCAATTTGAGATGTGCAAGTTAGGGGATTTGGAGTGTGTCTAAACCTAATCTGAAATCACTCAAGTAGAAGAATTAGAAAAAAATAATTGGAATGGTTATTTATCATCAAAACAAGGGTTGGTAAATTTAGACCTAGTGTCAACATTGACCTAGAGTCAACATTCTCCCTATTTTCAAATATGAAAAACCATTCCATAAATGTATTGAAAACATTTAAGTAAAGTTATAGATTTGAAATACTTGTCAATAATCTAATACTAGAATGTTTTCCTTCTCTAGTTGATCTGACCTCTCTAGTTGCTCTGGCCTCTCTCTAGAGTGGGCGAGCAATGGTGGGTGTTGCCTTGGGCAGGATGGACTCCTCCATCTCGTCCCCCACCTTGACGGACTCTGTTGTTGGGGGACCTGTCTACTGATATCATTGTGGGCATAGGTTGGGTGTCGGTTGTGGCCCGACCGATGGTGATGCGGCAGAACCTTTCCCCGGTTGTTGGGATGGGAGATCCTAAAGGGTTGTGTCCAAGAACCGGTGATGATGCTTGACCTTGGATGAAGATGCTTGACCTTGGATGAAGATGCCAGAACCGGTTGTGTCCAAGATGGATTAGTTCCACAAGTTCTTTTTGATCGTTCATGTCATGGGGAGCAAATGCATCATTAATCAGCTCTATGGGCAGATGGTCCGAAGTTGGCATCTGAAAAGGGAACTACAATGCTCTCCTCGAGTGGGTGGCCTTTTCCTTGCCCACTTCATCTGTGAAGAGGATATGGGGGTTGCCTTGGACAATGGCCCTTGGTTTTTCGACCACAATCTGGTGCTCACGAGGACGTGGACTCCGGGTGCTGATATCCGATGGGTGTCCCTCACTTCTGTGCCAATGTGGATCACCCTCCTTGATGTCATCACCATTGGTCTAGGAGGACCATTACCATATTCTTCTCCTTAGGTGTGAGGGAACCCAAAGTCATCGACTTTCAGTTTGAGGGGCGGTTTGAAGGTGTGGCCCATATTTGTGTGGAGATTATGGTAGACAGGACACCTTCTTAGGTGGTCATGGTGGAAATGCCAGATGGAAAGGAACTCAAGTTTAAGGCGATATATGATGCACTCCCACAACACTGTGCTACCTGCAAGGTGTTCGAGCATTTTATAGGTGATTGCCCGAGTGCGAGATCCACACACCCCCTTCCCCCCTTGGCTCATGGGCGTGAATCAAGCAGAAGGCCTGAGAATTATAACAGAGGAAGAGCCAGGAGGCCTCAGGATCATAAGAAGGGCACTGGCGGTACTATCAATGCTACCGTTGAGATGAGGACGACTTTTGAGGTGGAGGAGGTGAGATCGCCTCCTGAGGAGGTCATCTATATGATTTTCCAACCTGCTACTGAGAAGAGGATGGCGTCTTTCACATGCCACGAGGAAGTTGAGAGGGACAATAGCATATCATAGAAGGGTAAGGATATGGCCACCTGTGGCGATGAAGAGTTCATGGATGGAGGCACCCCTTGCGGGCCTTATGTGAACTGCAACCAGTTCTCCATCCTGGAGAATCTAGAATCAGACGAACTGTCTAGTACAACTAGGAGGACTAGGACTCAGCAGGTGGTGTAGAATGTTAGAGGTAAGAGGACATCTCCAAGAGTGACCACCCATGGAAGTGGGGTCACAACAAACCTTAAAGATGTCCATCCTCACTTGGAATGTGAGATGTGCATCTCGACTGAGGAGAGAGAGAAGGATAAGGAAGGTCATCATGGAGGATGATGCATTCCTAGTGTTCATTCTGGATACGAAAATAAAAAGGTAGTACAAGGAGAAGATGGTTGGGGCTCTTTCCTGCTGGTTGGAGGTTTTAGTCGAATCTCGACCAGATAGAAGGAGGAAGGATAGTGTTGATCTGGAATAAAGACCAGTGGGATGTACATTTTATTAATACGACCGAGCAAGTTATGGTGGCCAGATGCATTAATCAGGGGGGTTCCACTGCATTGTTATGGGAGTGTATGGGCACAATGATGAAGGTAGACACATGGACTGCTGGGATACTATCAAGACTTTGACACAACAATAGGTACCACACCTCATTATAGGTGATTTTAACCATGTGAGAAAAGAATCTGAGAAGTTTTGCAGCCTACTGATCCCTGACTCTATATTGGGGAGGTTCAATGATGCCATTGATGAGGCAAATTTTGATAAAACTCAATATGAGTGGAGGCATTGCTACATGGAAGAACAAGAGATGCCTAGAGAATAGAATTTCAAGTCACCTTAATAGGGGATTTGTGAACTCGGTCTGGCTTGAATTTTTTCTTGAAGTGAGGGTGTGCCTTGGAGGGCACCCCAATAGCGACCACTCCTGGCTACATGTGTGGGCTCAAGTCTCCAAACCACGAAATAATCACGATTTAATCATGTGAGGAAGCATTCGATAATCAGCGGAAGACAAAAATCACGGGAAATTAAAACTTTTCGAGATAAGGACTTGAAACCACAAACCTTTTCCATAGAAAAAGGATTTAAACTATATACATCACTGACAATTACTTCTTGAGTAATTATATACAACATGATAAAAAATCTCTCAAGAATTATACTTTAAACACTCCAAGACCTGAGAGTATAGAGGACACATAGAACTTGACTATAACTACACCATAAAGCAGGTTGAATCTCCACCTGAGATTTACTGCTCCTGATGTTGCTGTTGCTGGGATTGGTCACCTGTTTTCTTGTTCCTCTGTCTTCGACGACCACCTAAAAAGTAGAAGTCTACGGGGTGAGACAATTATACATAATTGCCCCAGCAAGAGTTATAACTCTCCACTAGAAGCTTTATAAGCAAAGCAAGGAATAACTAAAGCAATAAAAGCCTTCAAGGTATTCACTAGCAGTTTTGATGATAAGCAAGAGCTTAATTCATTTATGAAATGTGAAGAACATCTACACTATTCAGAGTAACATCAATCAATGAACTCGTAGATAACCCTAACAGATATACTACACTGTTGATTATGTTTTTCAAACATTATTATGCCCTGTGGAGATGAGGTATACCACTCATACTCCAACTGATCGCTAAGAAGTCACATCAATATCATACATAGGTCATTAAAAGAGTCGGATTCTCATGACCTCATCTTCCTCAGTCAGTTAGAGGATTCATTGTTAGACATCTGGCGGGATATCTTTTGTTATAGCTCTCAAGGGTAAACTGGACCTTCGCTATTTTAGAGTTACAGTGGCGTTCTGTACTCCCTTCACCATCGGAAGATTTCTTGTTTATCTTTTATCGATGCGATGTTTGTGTCCTTAAGGGAGTGTAGTGATACATCTCACCCTTTGGACTATGTGGTGGGGTCTGATGGATTACATGAATCTACATCAATTCCTCTCACCTTGAATCTCTTTTAGTGAAGGTATGACGGACTATAAAAATCTACATCAAATACCTACACAAGGATGTAAGGTTCTACACATCCATGTACCCCACATACTCAAGAGTATGTGATCCAAGAGTTCCCTGGGGAAAACCTGTTTCATCATCATTTAGACTCTGACAATGGTGGATCTATGATCAGGGCTCTACATTTCACTTGATTAGTTAGGTACATTCAGTATTGTTTAAACATCATACATTGTTCTTCAAACAATAACATTAGCATCACAGCTATATATCAGAATACTAAAATGTAGCAGGCCTAACTTATCATAATCATCAATTATCTCATCTCAAGTCATTTGTCAAGCATGACCTTGATAGTGTTTATGTCTCTTACAGCCCATAAATCTCAATAGATGTCACTTAGCAGTGCATCAATATAATTCTCTTATTCATAAAGCTTAAGGCATTCTTTCAATGAATATAACATGGTATTCCATACCTGGATATGACCATCATCTCATAACAACCTGCATGGTTAATTCAATAGATAGCAGTAAACAATTCAACAATTAGGGTTTACTATTCATCTTTGATGTCATCACCCTAAAATTAGGGTTTACTATTCACTCCATGGTGAATTGTACTCATTACATCATCATGTAAGAAAAACATCATCATTAAGGCTCTTAAATAGGATTAAGATCCATTAGATATCATAACTAGGGTTTCCATGACCTCACATAGGTGGGTCATTCCCTAATCATGCACATTCATGTGCATTTGAAGTATCTCACTTGAGTTTCTACCTTAAAAGGGTACTTTTTCTCTCTAAGATACTTTCTCTCTCTAAGATACTTTCTCTCTCTAGGATACTTTCTCTCTCCTCTCACTAGTAGATGGTGACAACACCACTCTAGATCAGGTTGAGTTAAGTCCCCATTTACTAACATAAACCAAGACATCATCAATATGTGATTAGGGTTTGATTAGAACAAGGTTTTACCCCTTTAGACCCCTCAAGGGTAGTTTGGTAATTTGCCTCATGATCACCATCATGGGTTAACTCACTAATCACATAGTCCCTTAATGACCTAGGTTACCATTAGGGTTTAGTTTAGATCACCATTGAACTAGTTACACCATCAAATGGTTAAGTACAAACCATCACCATCATCTCCAAACGGTTTCAACCTTCAAACGGTTTCAACCACCCAAACGGTCTTGAGACCATTTGGAGGTGAAGACCGTTTGGAAGGGTTGACTTTCCAAACCGTTTGGAGCTTCAATCGGTTTGAAACCGTTTGATCAAATCAGCTTGAGATTGATTGGACCAAATGATCCTAAGGTCGTTTGAGCCCAAACGGTCTTGAGACCGTTTCGTCCAAATGGGCTCAAACCGTTTGGACCTCCAAAGTGGTTCAAAGGTTACCAATGTTTATGGATATGTGTGTTGAAGCCCTCAATTGGTCAAAGCTATGTTAACCCCTTATAAATTGAGTCAATTAGGATTAGCCTTATCCACTTGGACATCAGTTTGACCCTCAATTGCAAGCTAATTAGGGTTCAATCCTTCTCAATTAGGGTTTCAAATCGGTTGGTCATCAATGTTCAACAATGTGAATCAAATCAAGGTTGAACCTATCAATTGACCTCCAATTGAGCTCAAACTTGGCCCAAACGGTCTTGAGGTCGTTTTGACATCATCTTAACGGTCTTGAGACTGTTTGCCCAAAGTTTGACCAAAATCCAAGTCGTTTTGACTAGGGTTGAAGTCCAATTAGGTCAAAATCAGCAATGTTTATCAATTTCATCGATTTCTTGCAATTGGACCCTAAAACCATTAGATTCACTCAACCCTAGACCTTCAAACGGTCTTGGATTGTGCCCAAACGGTCTTGAGACTGTTTGGGTCCTTCAACCCAAAACTCAACAAGATGTATGTGTCAAATCAGCACTTTTTCACCCGATTAGGGTTTCATGTTGAAGTGCCTTCAACTCTCAATTGGTTAAGAATTAGGCTTTGATTCTTTGCAGAGATGAAATTCAATATATTAGGAACAGACCCTCAAACGGTTGTCCCTTGTTCAACTTTTTCAAACGGTCTTGAGACCGTTTCAATCCAAACGGTCTTGCAAGACCGTTTGAGGGCAAACGGTTTGCAACCGTTTGGACCAAAAGGGTCCAAGCTCATTTGAAAAAGTAACATAGGGAATAACGCCCCTCATCTTCAACCTATAGCAAGGTCAGTTCCCCCACTATTTTGCTTGCAAACGTGCAAGGAAGAAGGGTGGTAGAAGAAGAATTTACCAAGTAAATTTGCAAGAATTAAGCATGCATATAAAGCAAGAGTTTAGAGTTATAAAACCCTCCTAAAGGTTGATCCTAGAGATCCAAGCTTTAATGGCATCCTTGAGCTTCCATAACTTGGTCAGAGGTGAATTCTCCAAGGAAACGTAGATTTGGTTGGCTAGAACAAGAAGACTAAGTAAGCTAACCACAAAATTAACCTAAAAGGGTGAATTCCTCCATGAATTCGAGCTAGAAGGTGGTGTTCTCTTACCTAGGACAGGTTGGTCGTCCCCCTGAGCTCAATAGCTATCCTTGGACGTTTGAGCAAGAGGAGAAGTGAAGTGAAGAGAAGGAAAGATCGTTCACTTATCTTGTAAAGAAGTGGCTTATATACTTTAGCCCCTTTTACACCCTAAGGACCTCACAAGATTAGAAATCACATCTAGGTCCCTCCTTGCTCAAGGGAACGTCCAAACTTATCTATCCTTATGCAAATCCCAAGATCTAAAGGTAAAAGAAGCCAACCTATAACTAGGGTATATGCTTGAAAGCTCTCATACCCACATTAGGTGACTTTCACCACAAAGATTACTTTTTCTCATCTGATCAGTCTTTAATGTGCCCCTTTTATCATTTATACTCTAAATGATGATAAGAGTCATAAAAGATGTTCTATATTTTAAAAAATTACAAGTTGCACCCCTATATTTGGGTAAATTGCATTTTACTCCAAATTAGGGTTTCTAAGCATGGGGATTGCTTCCACAGCTGCACCTTGGTGCTCAAGCTTGGGAAATCCCTCAAACTTCACCATAACCATCCTCATGATGTTTCATCATTATAGGGGCGTCTTATCTTGTGAAATTTGCAAGTTAACCCCTTAAACTGAGTAATTTGCACATAGGTCCCTGCATACAACACAATGCTACAACTTTACACAAAAAGGAGCAAAATTGAAAATTATATGTTCTTGAGGAACTTACTTACATGCCAGGGAGTTTTAACAAGTATATAATTACATTTTTAGGCAAAACATCCAGGGTTAGGTTATAACCCAGGTCAGGGATGTTACAAATTCTTCACCCCTTCAAAAGGATTTCGTCCCTGAAATCGATAAAGCGTATTATAAGAAAAGAGTAGGATATTTCCTCCTCATCTCATCCTCTAGATCCCAAGTGGCTTCTTCAACACCACGATGGATCCAGAGAACTTTTATAAGGCTTATATCCTTCTTCTTTAACTTTTTAGTTCTTTTATCAAGGATTGACATTGGTCCCTCCACATATGTTATATCTTCATTCAATTCTACTTCCATAGGTTGTATAACTGACTCGGTGTCCGGGTGACATTTCCTCAACATGGAAATGTGAAACACAGGGTGCAGCTTCTGCAGCTCCTGAGGTAACTCTAGATTATAGGCCACCTTCCCAACTCTTTCAACAATTGGATAAGGTCCCATAAATCTAGGAGCTAACTTTCCTTTTCTTCCAAAACGAAGGACTCCTTTCCAAGGTGAGACCTTGAGATACACTCTGTCTCCAACCTAGAACTCTAGGGGTCTATGACGTTTATCAGCATACGATTTCTGCCTATCTTGTGCAGTCTTAAGTTGTTTTTGTATCACTTTAATCTTTTCTGTGGTTTGCTGCACAAGATCAGGACCCAACAACTGGTGCTCACCAGTTTCATACAAACACGAGGGTGATCTACAACGTCTACCACATAAGGCTTCATATGGTGCCATATCAATACTATGCTGATAGCTATTGTTATAGGCAAACTCTATCAAGCTTAGATGTAGATCCCAACTTCCGGTAAACTGGAGAACACATGCTCTCAACAGATCTTCCAAGGTTTGTATAGTCCTTTCTGACTGTCCATCAGTCTGGGGATGAAAGGTTGTACTAAACCTTAGCTTGGTGCCTAGGGCTCTGTGTAACTGTTCCCAAAAGTGACTTGTAAACTGGAGACCTCTGTCAGAAACTATAGTGACAGGAACTCCGTGCAAACGCACTATCTCTTGAACGTATAACTGGGATGACCTTTCAGCAGAATAGGTTGTTTTGACAGGTAAGAAATGTGTTGTCTTTGTCAACCTATAAACAATTACCCAAATGGAATCATGTCCTTTGTTTGTCATGGGTAGGCCAACAACAAATTCCATGGTCACATGGTCCCACTTCTACTGTGGTATGGGTAAGGGTTGCATTGTTCCTACAGGTTTCTGGTGCTCAGCCTTGACCTGCTGACACACAGGACAACTCAGAACAAACTCAGATACATCCTTCTTCATCCCAGGCCACGAATACATATCTTTCAAGTTTCGATACATCTTGGTGCTCCCTGGATGCATAGCATACATTGAAGAATGAGCTTCCTCCAGAACTAATTTCCTCAGGTTATCCACATCTGGCACTATCATCCTTCCATGATAGCATGCCACCTGGTCATCAGACTCATGAAAACCTTCTCGCTTCTCATCACCAAGCTCAGATCTAAACTGCTGAACTGCAGCATCTACTTGTTGTGCCTCCTTTATCTGCTCTCTTAAGGTAGGTTTAATCTGCATCTCAGCTAACAAACCAGCTAACAATGATGCCTTCAACTGCAAATTGTCTTGCCATAAAGAGATAAGCATATCTCTTCTAGAGCATACCAAGGAACTTAGTTGTGCTCTATCCATGGTTGATGTTGTTGATTTCCTACTCAAGGCATCTACAACCACATTGGCCTTGCCCGGATGGTAATCAATTGTACAGTCATAGTCCTTGATTAACTCCATCCAGCGACGTTGCCTCATGTTAGGCTCATGCTGAGAGAAGATGTACTTAAGGTTCTTGTGGTCTGTGAAAATCTGGAAGGTTTCTCTGTAGAGATAATGTCTCCAGATCTTCAAGGCATGGACCACAGCAGCTAACTCTAGATCGTGTGTCGGATAATTCTCCTCGTGTTTCTTAAGCTGTCGGGAAGCAAAAGAAATCACTTGTTTATCCTGCATAAACACACATCCAAGTCCATTCTTAGAGGCATCACAGAAGATTATATATTCCTTTCCTTGCTCAGGTAGCACTAACACAGGTGCACTTGTCAATCTTTCCTTCAACAGCTGAAAAGACTGTTGGTACTTATCACTCCAAGCAAAAGGAACATCCTTCCGGGTTAACTTGGTCAAAGGTAAGGCTATAGAACTGAAATTCTTAATAAACCTTCGATAATAGACAGTTAACCCCAAGAAGCTTCTAATCTCCATTGGTGTCTTCGGTTGTTCCCACTGTAGAACAGATTCTACTTTTGCAGGGTCAACACAAATTCCCGAGGCAGATACCACATGTCCAAGGAAAGACACTTCAGATAACCAAAACTAGCACTTGCTAAACTTAGCATATAGCTTATGTTCTCTTAGCAAAGTTAGAGTTTGGCGAAGATGTTGCTCATGCTGTTGAGCATCCTTGGTATAAATCAGTATGTCATCTATGAAGACGACAACACACTGATCGAGAGAAGGTCGAAAGACTCTATTCATAAGTTCCATGAATGCAGCTGGTGCATTAGTTAGTCCAAACGACATAACTTTGAACTCGTAGTGACCATATCTCGTCCTAAAAGCAGACTTGGATATGTCATTGTCCTTAATGCGGAGTTGATGATATCCAGACCTTAAGTCTATCTTCGAAAATATTGTTGCACCACGCAACTGGTTGAAAAGATCATCAATCTTCGGCAAAGGATACTTATTCTTTATTATTACTTTATTGAGTTGTCTATAATCAATGCACAACCGCATCGATCCATCTTTCTTTTTAACAAACAAAACCGGAGCACCCCAAGATGAGGTACTTGGTCGGATGAAACCTTTCTCAAGTAACTCTTGAAGCTGTTTCTTGAGTTCTGCCATCTCGGCAGGCGCCATCCTATACGGAGTCTGGGCTATGGGTTTCGTATCTGGGACCAAATTGATCTCAAAATCAATCTCCTGAGGTGGTGGTACACCAGGTAGTTCTTCAGGAAACACATCCTCGAATTCCCTGACTATCGGAACTTCAGCAGGGTTGGAACTCTCCTTAGTAACATCTACCACATGGGCCAAGAATGCATAACATCCTTGCCTCATCAACTTATCAGCAACCATAGCTGATACAAGGTAGGTGGGCAGAATCTTTCTTTCACCTTGAAAGATCCATGTGTTGTTCATCAGCAAACATTGTCAACTTGGACTCACAATCCAAGACAACTCGATACCTTTCCAAGGTATCCATCCCTAGGATTATATCAAATCCTTGCATATCAAGTGGTATGATATCCACTTGAATGTGATGTTTAGAAAAGAAGAGTACGCAAGGGGAGCATACTTCTTGCAGAACAGCAGACCCACTCAACGGAGTCTCCAACAACAACCTATCTGCCCTATGACTAGTTGTCATATTGCAGTTACAAATCACTCCTCGAGTGATGAAAGAGTGCGTAGCACCTGGGTCAATCAGAACAGATACTACACAAGATTTAGACATATCAGAATACAAAAGTTCCATCTGACCTGTCACCACTTGTGGATCAACCACTGCCTCTGGTGGGTTCATAGCATAGAACCTTGCTGTAGCCTGTTATTGAGGTGGTGCTGACGATCCAGCTTGAGACGCTTGTCCGCGTCCTCGACCTGTTCCTTGAGATTGTCCTCTTTGTGATCCTTGTTGTCCTTGTATCGGAGGTTGTGTCACATTGACAGGCCTAGATCGGCAGTCCTTCATCAAATGTCCCACCTTACCACAGTTGTAGCAGCTTCTCTCTTGTGGTCTTTGTGGTCCAGTAGCGGACATTGATGCAGAACTCTGTGTCTCCCGAGGTGGTTGTCCTCTCCCTCTACCTCTGCTTGGAGACCACTGAGTTTGTGAACTAGATCTAGATGGTGAAGGGTTAGGTGCAGAGAATCTAGACTTCTTAAAGTTCATATATGAAGAGCCCTAGAACTATGGATACCTTTTCTATGTTTGCCTCTTCTCAACCACAGATCTCTCTATCCTTCGGACTGACTCAATGAAGGTAGAGAATCTCTCTCGGTTCTCTAAGGCAGACACTGGGGTAGACATGTCAGCATTCAAACCCCTCTTGAATCTCCTGATTCTTTCTTCTTCTGTGGCAGCCATGTGCGGACAAAACCGCAACAGCTCCATGAACTTAGCTTCATACTCGCTAATGTTCATCATGCCATGTCTCAGTCTCTCAAACTGAGAGATCTTCTCATCTTGGAAGGTCTTTGGAAAATATCTCTGAACAAATTCCCGTCGAAAATCTTCCCACGAGATCCCTATTCCAGGTCTCTTCTTCTCTTCCATGGTCCACCAGTGACCAGAACTTCCTTTGAGAAGATAGACAGCATGTCAAACCTTCTCAGCTTCAGGGATATTGAGTATCCTGAAAGCCTTCTCCAGCTCTGTCAACCACAGATCAGCATCTGCGAGGTCAGCAGTCCCAAGATACTCGGTAGCTCCGACACGACGTAATCGCTCGAACGTCTTCCCGATACCTTGCCCTTCTGGTTGGACAGGTGCCCTAGGTGCAGGCATAGGCAACCTGTCTGTTATGTGTGTCATGGCAGTCATGAACTGCCCAAACATTGTCTGGACTGTTGGATTACCCATATCAACTGGGTCAAACTGGGGTGGCTCTCTAGGTTGTTCTGGTACAGGCTGTTCCATCTCTGGTACTCCTGCACCACCTTGAGGTGTACTAGCACTACTTTCTACCACGTTCTCATCATGTGGCTCTGACATCTTAAGTATCTTCTTCTCCTGAGGAGCAGAAGATTCTATTAGATAAGGAAGGAATACTAAAGATAGAGTCGACTTCCTAAGTCCTATGCCTATGTAGACTCGGTAAACCTAGAGCTCTGATACCACTTAATTGTGGTCTCAAGTCTCCAAACCATGAAATAATCACGATTTAATCATGTGTGGAAGCATTCGATAATCAGCGGAAGACAAAAATCACGGGAAATTAAAACTTTTCGAGATAAGGACTTGAAACCACAAACCTTTTCCATAGAAAAAGGATTTAAATTGTATACATCATTGACAATTACTTCTTGAGTAATTATATACAACATGATACAAAATCTCTCAAGAATTCATACTTTAAACACTCCAAGACCTGAGAGTACAGAGGACACATAGGACTTGACTCTAACTACACCAGAAAGCAGGCTGAATCTCCACCTGAGATTTATTGCTCCTGATGTTGCTGTTGCTGGGATTGGTCACATGTGTTCTTGTTCCTCCGTCTTCGACGACCACCTAAAAAGTAGAAGTCTATGGGGTGAGACAATTATACATAATTGCCCCAACGAGAGTTATAACTCTCCACTAGAAGCTTTATAAGCAAAGCAAGGAATAACTAAAGCAATAAAAGCCTTCAAGGTATTCACTAGCAGTTTTGATGATAAGCAAGAGCTCAATTCATTTATGAAATGTGAAGAACATCTACACTATTCAGAGTAACATCAATCAACTAACTCGTAGATAACCCTAACAGATATACTACGCTGTTGATTATGTTTTTCAAACATTATTATGCCCTGTGGAGATGAGGTATACCACTCATACTCCAACTGATCGCTAAGAAGTCACATCAGTATCATACATAGGTCATTAAAAGAGCTGGATTCTCATGACCTCATCTTCCTCAGTCAGTTAGAGGATTCATTGTTAGACATCTGGCGGGATATCTTTTGTTATATCTCTCCAGGGTAAACTGGACCTTCGCTATTTTAGAGTTACAGTGGCGTTCTGTACTCCCTTCGCCATCGGAAGATTTCTTGTTTATCTTTTATCGATGCGGTGTTTGTGTCCTTAAGGGAGTGTAGTGATACATCTCACCTTTTGGACTATGTGGTGGGGTCTGATGGATTACATGAATCTACATCAAATCCTCTCACCTTGAATCTCTTTTAGTGAAGGTATGACGGACTATAAAAATCTACATCAAATACCTACACTAGGATGTAAGGTTCTACACATCCATGTAACCCACATACTCAAGAGTATGTGATCCAGGAGTTCCCTGGGGAAAACCTGTTTCACCATCATTTAGACTCTGACAATGGTGGATCTATGATCAGGGCTCTACATTTCACTTGATTAGTTAGGTACATTCAGTATTCTTTAAACATCATACATTGTTCTTCAAACAATAACATTAGCATCACAGCTATATATCAGAATACTAAAATGTAGCAGGCCTAACTTATCATAATCATCAGTTATCTCATCTCAAGTCATTTGTCAAGCATGACCTTGATAGTGTTTATGGCTCTTACAGCCCATAAATCTCAATAGATGTCACTTAGCAGTGCATCAATATAATTCTCTTATTCATAAAGCTTAAGGCATGCTTTCAATGAATATAACATGGTATTCCATACCTCGATATGATCATCATCTCATAACAACCTGCATGGTTAATTCAACAGATAACAGTAAACAATTCAACAATTAGGGTTTACTATTCATCTTTCATGTCATCACCCTAAAATTAGGGTTTACTATTCATTCCATGGTGAATTGTACTCATTACATCATCATGTAAGAGAAACATCATCATTAAGGCTCTTAAATAGGATTAAGATCGATTAGATATCATAACTAGGGTTTCCATGACCTCACATAGGTGGGTCATTCCCTAATCATGCACATTCATGTGCATTTGAAGTATCTCACTTGATTTTCTACCTTAAAAGGGTATTTTCTCTCTCTAAGATACTTTCTCTCTCTAGGATACTTTCTCTCTCCTCTCACTAGTAGATGGTGACAACACCACTCTAGATCAGGTTGAGTTAAGTCCCCATTGACTAACATAAACCAATACATCATCAATATGTGATTAGGGTTTGATTAGAACAAGGTTTTACCCCTTTAGACCCCTCAAGGGTATTTTGGTAATTTGCCTAATGATCACCATCATGGATTAACTCACTAATCACATAGTCCCTTAATGACCTAGGTTACCATTAGGGTTTAGTTTAGATCACCATTGAACTAGTTACACCATCAAATGGTTAAGTACAAACCATCACCATCATCTCCAAACGGTTTCAACCTTCAAACGGTTTCAACCACCCAAACGGTCTTGAGACCGTTTGGAGGTGAAGACCGTTTGGAAGGGTTGACTTTCCAAACCGTTTGGAGCTTCAATCAGTTTGAAACTGTTTGATCAAATCAGCTTGAGATCGATTGGACCAAACGATCCTAAGGTCGTTTGAGCCCAAACGGTCTCTAGACTGTTTGGCCCCAAACGGTCTTGAGACCGTTTCGTCCAAATGGGCTCAAACCGTTTGGACCTCCAAAGTGGTTCAAAGGTTACCAATGTTTATGGATATGTGTGTTGAAGCCCTCAATTGGTCAAAGCTATGTTAACCCCTTATAAATTGAGTCAATTAGGATTAGCCTTATCCACTTGGACATCAATTTGACCCTCAATTGGAAGCTAATTAGGGTTCAATCCTTCTCAATTAGGGTTTCAAATCGGTTGGTCATCAATGTTCAACAATGTGAATCAAATCAAGGTTGAACCTATCAATTGACCTCCAATTGGGCTCAACCTTGGCCCAAACGGTCTTGAGGTCGTTTTGACATCATCCAAACGGTCTTGAGACCGTTTGCCCAAAGTTTGACCAAAATCCAAGTTGATTTGACTAGGGTTGAAGTCCAATTAGGTCAAAATCAGCAATGTTTATCAATTTCATCAATTTCTTGCAATTGGACCCTCAAACCATTAGATTCACTCAACCCTAGACCTTCAAACGGTCTTGGATTGTGCCCAAACGGTCTTGGGATCGTTTGGAGGAATCCCCAAACGGTCTTGATACCGTTTGGGTCCTTCAACCCAAAACTCAACAAGATGTATGTGTCAAATCAGTACTTTTTCACCCGATTAGGGTTTCATGTTGAAGTGCCTTCAACTCTCAATTGGTTAAGAATTAGGCTTTAATTCTTTGCAGAGATGAAATTCAATATATTAGGAACAGACCCTCAAATGGTTGTCCCTTGTTCAACTTTTTCAAATGGTCTTGAGACCGTTTCAATCCAAACGGTCTTGCAAAACCGTTTGAGGGCAAACGGTTTGAAACCGTTTGAACCCAAACGGTTTGCAACAGTTTGGACCAAAAGGGTCCAAGGTCATTTGAAAAAGTAGCATAGGGAATAACGCCCCTCATCTTCAACCTATAGCAAGGTCGGTTCCCCCACTGTTTTGCTTGCAAACGTGCAAGGAAGAAGGGTGGTAGAAGAAGAATTTACCAAGTAAATTTGCAAGAATTAAGCATACATATAAAGCAAGAGTTTAGAGTTATAAAACCCGCCTAAAGGTTGATCCTAGAGCTCCAAGCCTTCAAGATCCAAACTTTAATGGCGTCCTTGAGCTTCCCTAACTTGGTCATAGGTGAATTCTCTAAGGAAACGTAGATTTGGTTGGCTAGAACAAGAAGACTAAGTAAGCTAACCATAAAATTAACCTAAAAGGGTGAATTCCTCCATGAATTTGATCTAGAAGGTGGTGTTCTCTTACCTAGGACAGGTTGGTCGTCCCCCTGAGCTCCATAGCTATCCTTGGACGTTTGATAAAGAGGATAAGTGAAGTGAAGAGAAGGAAAGATCGTTCACGTATCTTGTAAAGAAGTGGCTTATATACTTTAGCCCCCTTTACACCCTAAGGACCTCACAAGATTAGAAATCACATCGAGGTCCCTCCTTTCTCAAGGGAACGTCCAAACTTATCTATCCTTATGCAAATCTCAAGATCTAAAGGTAAAAGAAGCCAACCTATAACTAGGGTATATGCTTGAAAGCTCTCATACCCACATTAGGTGACTTTCACCACAAAGATTACTTTTTCTCATCTGATCAGTCTTTAATGTGCCCCTTTTATCATTTATACTCTAAATGATGATAAGAGTCATAAAAGATGTTCTAGATTTTAAAAAATTACAAGTTGCACCCCTATATTTGGGTAAATTGCATTTTACTCCAAATTAGGGTTTCTAAGCATGGGGATTGCTTCCACAGCTGCACCTTGGTGCTCAAGCTTGGGAAATCCCTCAAACTTCACCATAACCATCCTCATGATGTTTCATCATCAGAGGGGCATCTTATCTTGTGAAAATTGCAAGTTAACCCCTTAAACTGAGTAATTTTCACATAGGTCCCTGCATACAACACAATGCTACAACTTTACACAAAAAGGAGCAAAATTGAAAATTATATGTTCCCGAGGAACTTAATTACATGCCAGGGAGTGTTAACAAGTATATAATTACATTTTTAGGCAAAACTTCCAGGGTTAGGTTATAACCCAGGTCAGGGATGTTACAAATTCTTCACCCCTTCAAATGGATTTCGTCCCTGAAATCGATAAAGCGTATTATAAGAAAAGAGTAGGATATTTCCTCCTCATCTCATCCTCTAGTTCCCAAGTGGCTTCTTCAACACCACGATGGTTCCATAGAACTTTTACAAGGCTTATATCCTTCTTCTTTAACTTTTTAGTTCTTTTATCAAGGATTGACACTGGTCCCTCCTCATATGTTATATCTTCATTCAATTCTACTTCCATAGGTTGTAGAACTGACTCGGTGTCTGGGTGACATTTCCTCAACATGAAAATGTGAAACACAGGATGCAGCTTCTGCAGCTCCTGAGGTAACTCTAGTTTATAGGCCACCTTCCCAACTCTTTCAACAATTGGATAAGGTCCCATAAATCTAGGAGCTAACTTTCCTTTTCTTCCAAAACGAAGGACTCCTTTCCAAGGTGAGACCTTGAGATACACTCTGTCTCCAACCTAGAACTCTAGGGGTCTACGACGTTTATCAGCATACGGTTTCTGCCTATCTTGTGCAGTCTTAAGCTGTTGTTGTATCACTTTAATCTTTTCTGTGGTTTGCTGCACAAGATCAGGACCCAACAACTGGTGCTCACCAGTTTCATACAAACACAAGGGTGATCTACAACGTCTACCATATAAGGCTTCATATGGTTCCATATCAATACTATAATGATAGCTATTGTTATAGGCAAACTCTATCAAGCTTAGATGTAGATCCCAACTTCCGGTAAACTGGAGAACACATGCTCTCAACAGATCTTCGAAGGTTTGTATAGTCTTTTCTGACTGTCCATCAGTCTGGGGATGAAAGGTTGTACTAAACCTTAGCTTGGTGCCTAGGGCTCTGTGTAACTGTTCCCAAAAGTGACTTGTAAACTGGGGACCTCTGTCAGAAACTATAGTGACAGGAACTCCGTGCAAACGCACTATCTCTTGAACGTATAACTGGGATGACCTTTCAGCAGAATAGGTTGTTTTGACAGGTAAGAAATGTGCTGTCTTTGTCAACCTATCAACAATTACCCAAATGGAATCATGTCCTTTGTTTGTCCTGGGTAGGCCAACAACAAATTCCATGGTCACATGGTCCCACTTCCACTGTGGTATGGGTAAGGGTTGCATTGTTCCTGTAGTTTTCTGGTGCTCAGCCTTGACCTGCTGACACACAAGACATCTCAGAACAAATTCAGATACATCCTTCTTCATCCCAGACCACCAATACATATCTTTCAAGTTTCGATACATCTTGGTGCTCCCTGGATGCATAGCATACATTGAAGAATGAGCTTCCTCCAGAACTAATTTCCTTAGGTTATCCACATTTGGCACTATCATCCTTCCATGATAGCATGCCACCTGGTCATCTAACTCATGAAAACCTTCTCGCTTCTCATCACCAAGCTCAGATCTAAACTGCTGAACTGCAGCATCTACTTGTTGTGCCTCCTTTATCTGCTCTCTTAAGGTAGGCTTAATCTGTATCTCATCTAACAAACCAGCTAACAATGATGCCTTCAACTGCAAATTGTCTTGCCTTAAAGAGATAAGCATATCTCTTCTAGAGCATACTAAGGAACTTAGTTGTGCTCTATCCATGGTTGATGTTGTTGATTTCCTACTCAAGGCATCTGCAACCACATTGGCCTTGCCCGGATGGTAATCAATTGTACAGTCATAGTCCTTGATTAACTCCATCCAGCGACGTTGCCTCATGTTAAGCTCATGCTGAGAGAAGATGTACTTAAGGTTCTTGTGGTCTGTGAAAATCTGGAAGGTTTCTCCGTAGAGATAATGTCTCCAGATCTTCAAGGCATGGACCACAGCAGCTAACTCTAGATCGTGTGTCGAATAATTCTCCTCATGTTTCTGAAGCTGTCGGGAAGCAAAAGAAATCACTTGTTTATCCTGCATAAACACACATCCAAGTCCATTATTAGAGGCATCACAGAAGGTTATATATTCCTTTCATTGCTCAGGTAGCACTAAAACAGGTGCACTGTCAATCTTTCCTTCAACAGCTGAAAATACTGTTGGCACATATCACTCCAAGCAAAAGGAACATCCTTCCGGGTTAACTTGGTCAAAGGTAAGGCTATAGAACTGAAATTCTTAATAAACCTTCGATAATAGACAGTTAACCCCAAGAAGCTTCTAATCTCCATTGGTGTCTTCGGTTGTTCCCACTGTAGAACAGATTCTACTTTTACAGGGTCAACACGAATTCCCGAGGCAGATACCACATGTCCAAGGAAAGACACTTGAGATAACCAAAACTCGCACTTGCTAAACTTAGCATATAGGTTATGTTCTCTTAGAAAAGTCAGAGTTTGGCGAAGATGCTGCTCATGCTGTTAAGCATCCTTTCTATAAATCAGTATGTCATCTATGAAGACGACAACACACTGATCGAGAAAAGGTCGAAAGACTCTATTCATAAGTTCCATGAATGCAGCCGGTGCATTAGTTAGTCCAAACGACATAACTGTGAACTCGTAGTGACCATATCTCATCCTAAAAGCAGACTTGGATATGTCACTGTCCTTAATGCGGAGTTGATGATGTCCAGGCCTTAAGTCTATCTTAGAAAATACTGTTGCACCACGCAACTGGTCAAAAAGATCATCAATCCTCGGAAAAGGATACTTATTCTTTATTGTTACTTTATTGAGTTGTCTATAATCAATGCACAACCGCATCGATCCATCTTTCTTTTAACAAACAAAACTGGTGCACCCCAAGATGAGGTACTCGGTCGGATGAAACCTTTCTCAAGTAACTCTTGAAGCTATTTCTTGAGTTCTGCCATCTCGGCAGGCGCCATCCTATACGGAGTCTGGGCTATGGGTTTCGTATCTGGGACCAAATTGATCTCAAAATCAATCTCCTGAGGTGGTGGTACACCAGGTAGTTCTTCAGGAAACACATCCTCGAATTCCCTGACTATCGAAACTTCAGCAGGGTTGGAACTCTCCTTAGTAACATCTACCACATGGGCCAAGAATGCATAACATCCTTGCCTCATCAACTTATCAGCAACCATAGCTGATACAAGGTAGGTGGGCAGAATCTTTCTTTCACCTTGAAAGATCCATGTGTTGTTCATCAGCAAACATTGCCAACTTGGACTCACAATCCAAGACAACTCGATACCTTTCCAAGGTATCCATCCCTAGAATTATATCAAATCCTTGCATATCAAGTGGTATGATATCCACTTGAATGCGATGTTTAGAAAAGAAGAGTACGCAAGGGGAGCATACTTCTTGCAGAACAGCAAACTCACTCAACGGAGTCTCCAACAACAACCTATCTGCCCTATGACTAGTTGTCATATTGCAGTTACGAATCACTCTTCGAGTGATGAAAGAGTGCATAGCACCCGGGTCAATCAGAACAGATACTACACAAGATTTAGACATATCAGAATACAAAAGTTCCATCTGACCTTTCACCACTTGTGGATCAACCACTGCCTCTGGTGGGTTCATAGCATAGAACCTTGTTGTAGCCTGTTATTGAGGTGGTGCTGACGATCCAGCTTGAGACGCTTGTCCGCATCCTCGACCTGTTCCTTGAGATTGTCCTCTTTGTGATCCCTTTTGTCCTTGTATCGGAGGCTATGTCACACTGACAGTCCTAGATCGGCAGTCCTTCATCAAATGTCCCACCTTACCACAGTTGTAGCAGCTTCTCTCTTGTGGTCTTTGTGGTCCAGTAGCGGACATTGATGCAGAACTCTGTGTCTCCCGAGGTGGTTGTCCTCTCCCTCTACCTCTGCTTGGAGACCACTGAGTCTGCGAACTAGATCTAGCTGGTGAAGGGTTAGGTGCAGAGGATCTAGACTTCTTAAAGTTCATATATGAAGAGCCCTGGAACAATGGATACCTTTTCTGTGTTTGCCTCTTCTCAACCACAGATCTCTCTATCCTTCGGACTGACTCAATGAAGGTAGAGAATCTCTCTCGGTTCTCTAAGGCAGACACTGGGGTAGACATGTCAGCATTCAAACTCCTCTCGAATCTCCTGATTCTTTCTTCTTCTGTGGAAGCCATGTGCGAACAAAACTGCAACAACTCCATGAACTTAGCTTCATACTCGCTAATGTTCATCATGCCATGTCTCAATCTCTCAAACTGAGAGATCTTCTCGTCTAGGAAGGTCTTTGGAAAATATCTCTGAACAAATTCCCGTTGAAAATCTTCCCACGATATCTCTATTCCAGGTCTCTTCTGCTCTTCCATGGTCCACCAGTGACAAGAACTTCCTTTGACAAGATAGACAGCATGTCTAACCTTCTCAGCTTCAGGGATATTGAGTATCCTGAAAGCCTTCTCCAGCTCTGTCAACCACAGATCAGCATCTGCGGGGTCAGCAGTCCCAAGATACTCGGTAGCTCCGACACGACGTAATCGCTCGAACGTCTTCTCGATACCTTGCCCTTCTAGTTGGACAGGTGCCCTAGGTGCAGGCATAGGCAACCTGTCTGTTATGTGTGTCATGGCAGTCATGAACTGCCCAAACATTGTCTGGACTGCTGGATTACCCATATCAACTGGGTCAAACTGGGGTGGCTCTCTAGGTTGTTCTGGTACAGGCTGTTCCATCTCTGGTACTCCTACACCACCTTGAGGTGCACTAGCACTACTTTCTACCACGTTCTCATCATGTGGCTCTGACATCTTAAGTATATTCTTCTCCTGAGGAGCAGAAGATTCTTTTAGATAAGGAAGGAATACTAAAGATAGAGTCGACTTCCTAAGTCCTATGCCTCTGTAGACTCGGTAAACCTAGAGCTCTGATACCACTTAATTGTGGGCTCAAGTCTCCAAACCACGAAATAATCACGATTTAATCATGTGCGGAAGCATTCAATAATCAGCGGAAGACAAAAATCACGGGAAATTAAAACTTTTCGAGATAAGGACTTGAAACCACAAACCTTTTCCATAGAAAAAAGGATTTAAATTGTATACATCACTGACAATTACTTCTTGAGTAATTATATACAACATGATACAAAATCTCTCAAGAATTCATACTTTAAACACTCCAAGACCTGAGAGTACAGAGGACACATAGGACTTGACTCTAACTACACCATAAAGCAGGTTGAATCTCCACCTGAGATTTATTGCTCCTGATGCTGCTGTTGCTGGGATTGGTCACCTGTGTTCTTGTTCCTCCGTCTTTGACGACCACCTAAAAAGTAGAAGTCTACGGGGTGAGACAATTATACATAATTGCCCCAGCAAGAGTTATAACTCTCCACTAGAAGCTTTATAAGCAAAGCAAGGAATAACTAAAGCAATAAAGCCTTCAAGGTATTCACTAACAGTTTTGATGATAAGCAAGAGCTCAATTCATTTATGAAATGTGAAGAACATCTACACTATTCAGAGTAACATCAATCAATTAACTCGTAGAAACCCCTAATAGATATACTACGCTGTTGATCATGTTTTTCAAACATTATTATGCCCTGTGGAGATGAGGTATACCACTCATACTCCAACTGATCGCTAAGAAGTCACATCAGTATCATACATAGGTCATTAAAAGAGCTGGATTCTCATGACCTCATCTTCCTCAGTCAGTTAGAGGATTCATTGTTAGACATCTGGCGGGATATCTTTTATTATAGCTCTCTAGGGTAAACTGGACCTTCACTATTTTAGAGTTACAGTGGCGTTCTGTACTCCCTTCGCCATCGAAAGATTTCTTGTTTATCTTTTATCGATGCGGTGTTTGTGTCCTTAAGGGAGTGTAGTGATACATCTCACCTTTTGGACTATGTGGTGGGGTCTGATGGATTACATGAATCTACATCAAATCCTCTCACCTTGAATCTCTTTTAGTGAAGGTATGACGGACTACAAAAATCTACATCAAATACCTACACTAGGATGTAAGGTTCTACACATCCAAGTACCCCACATACTCAAGAGTATGTGATCCAGGAGTTCCCTGGGGAAAGCCTGTTTCACCATCATTTAGACTCTGACAATGGTGGATCTATGATCAGGGCTCTACATTTCACTTGATTAGTTAGGTACATTCAGTATTCTTTAAACATCATACATTGTTCTTCAAACAATAACATTAGCATCACAGTTATATATCAGAATACTAAAATGTAGCAGGCCTAACTTATCATAATCATCAGTTATCTCATCTTAAGTCATTTGTCAAGCATGACCTTGATAGTGTGTATGGCTCTTACAGCCCATAAATCTCAATAGATGTCACTTAGCAGTGCATCAATATAATTCTCTTATTCATAAAGCTTAAGGCATGCTTTCAATGAATATAACATGGTATTCCATACCTGGATATGACCATCATATCATAAAAACCTGCATGGTTAATTCAACAGATAACAGTAAACAATTCAACAATTAGGGTTTACTATTCATCTTTCATGTCATCACCCTAAAATTAGGGTTTACTATTCACTCCATGGTGAATTGTACTCATTACATCATCATGTAAGAGAAACATCATCATTAAGGCTCTTAAATAGGATTAAGATCCATTAGATATCATAACTAGGGTTTCCATGACCTCACATAGGTGGGTCATTCCCTAATCATGCACATTCATGTGCATTTGAAGTATCTCACTTGAGTTTCCACCTTAAAAGGGTACTTTCTCTCTCTAAGATACTTTCTCTCTCTAGGATACTTTCTTTCTCCTCTCACTAGTAGATGGTGACAACACCACTCTAGATCAGGTTGAGTTAAGTCCCCATTGACTAACATAAACCAAGACATCATCAATATTTGATTAGGGTTTGATTTGAACAAGGTTTTACCCCTTTAGACCCCTCAAGGGTATTTTGGTAATTTGCCTCATGATCACCATCATGGGTTAACTCACTAATCACATAGTCCCTTAATGACCTAGGTTAGCATTAGGGTTAAGTTTAGATCACCATTGAACTAGTTACTCCATCAAATGGTTAAGTACAAACCATCACCATCATCTCCAAACGGTTTCAACCTTCAAACGGTTTCAACCACCCAAACGGTCTTGAGACCGTTTGGAGGTGAAGACCGTTTGGAAGGGTTGACTTACCAAACCGTTTGGAGCTTCAATCGGTTTGAAACCGTTTGATCAAATCAGCTTGAGATCGATTGGACCAAACGATCCTAAGGTCGTTTGAGCCCAAACGGTCTTGAGACCGTTTGGTCCAAATGGGCTCAAACTGTTTGGACCTCCAAAGTGGTTCAAAGGTCACCAATGTTTATGGATATGTGTGTTGAAGCCCTCAATTGGTCAAAACTATGTTAACCCCTTATAGATTGAGTCAATTAGGATTAGCCTTAGACACTTGGACATCAATTTGACCCTCAATTGCAAGCTAATTAGGGTTCAATCCTTCTCAATTAGGGTTTCAAATCGGTTGGTCATCAATGTTCAACAATGTGAATCAAATCAAGGTTGAACCTATCAATTGACCTCCAATTGGGCTCATAATTGGCCCAAACGGTCTTGAGGTCGTTTTGACATCATCCAAACGGTCTTGAGACCGTTTTCCCAAAGTTTGACCAAAATCCAAGTCGTTTTGACTAGGGTTGAAGTCCAATTAGGTCAAAATCAGCAATGTTTATCAATTTCATCAATTTCTTGCAATTGGACCCTCAAACCATTAGATTCACTCAACCCTAGACCTTCAAACGGTCTTGGATTGTGCCCAAACGGTCTTGGGACCGTTTGGAGGAATCCCCAAACGGTCTTGAGACTGTTTGGGTCCTTCAACCCAAAACTCAACAAGATGTATGTGTCAAATCAGCACTTTTTCACCCGATTAGGGTTTCATGTTGAAGTGCCTTCAACTCTCAATTGGTTAAGAATTAGGCTTTGGATCTTTGCAGAGATGAAATTCAATATATTAGGAATAGACCCTAAAACGGTCGTCCCTTGGTCAACTTTTTCAAATGGTCTTGAGATCGTTTCAATCCAAACGGTCTTGCAAGATCGTTTGAGGGCAAACGGTTTGAAACCGTTTGAACCCAAACGTTTTGCAGCCGTTTGGACCAAAAGGGTCCAAGGTCGTTTGAAAAAGTAACATAGGGAATCATGCCCCTCATCTTAAACCTCTAGCAAGATCGGTTCCCCCACTATTTTGCTTGCAAACGTGCAAGGAAGAAGGGTGGTAGATGAAGAATTTACCAAGTAAATTTGCAAGAATTAAGCATACATATAAAGCAAGAGTTTAGAGTTATAAAACCCACCTAAAGGTTGATCCTAGAGATCCAAGCCTTCAAGCTCCAAGCTTTAATGGCGTCCTTGAGCTTCCACAACTTGGTCAGAGGTGAATTCTCCAAGGAAACGTAGATTTGGTTGGCTAGAACAAGAAGACTAAGTAAGCTAACCATAAAATTAACCTAAAAGGGTGAATTCCTCCATGAATTCGAGCTAGAAGGTGGTGTTCTCTTACCTAGGACAGGTTGGTCGTCCCCCTGAGCTCCAGAGATATCCTTGGACGTTTGAGCAAGACGAGAAGTGAAGTGAAGAGAAGGAAAGATCGTTCACTTATCTTGTAAAGAAGTGGCTTATATACTTTAACCCCTTTTACACCCTAAGGACCTCACAAGATTAGAAATCACATTTAGGTCCCTCCTTTCTCAAGGGCACGTCCAAACTTATCTATCCTTATGCAAATCTCATGAAATCTCAAGATCTAAAGGTAAAAGAAGCCAACCTATAACTAGGGTATATGCTTGAAAGCTCTCATACCCACATTAGGTGACTTTCGCCACAAAGATTACTTTTTCTCATATGATCAGTCTTTAATGTGTCCCTTTTATCATTTCTACTCTAAATGATGATAAGAGTCATAAAAGATGTTCTAGATTTTAAAAAATTACAAGTTGCACCCCTATATTTGGGTAAATTGTATTTTACTCCAAATTAGGGTTTCTAAGCATGGGGATTGCTTCCACAGCTGCACCTTGGTGCTCAAGCTTGGGAAATCCCTCAAACTTCACCATAACCATCCTCATGATGTTTCATCATCAGAGGGGCATCTTATCTTGTGAAAATTGCAAGTTAACCCCTTAAACTGGGTAATTTGCACATAGGTCCCTGCATACAACACAATGCTACAACTTTACACAAAAAGGAGCAAAATTGAAAATTATATGTTCCTGAGGAACTTAATTACATGCCAGGGAGTTTTCACAAGTATATAATTACATTTTTAGGCAAAACTTCCAGGGTTAGGTTATAACCCAGGTCAGGGATGTTACAACATGTTCCTCTGTTGAAGAACACCATGAAGAAGAAACCGTTTAAATACCTCAACTTCTGGGAAGATTGGTCAGGGTTTGAGGAGAAGGTCAGGGAAGCTTGGGCTGAACCTGGGAACCCCATAATTAGTTTTGTTGGGAAATTAAAGAAAACCAAGGAGGCCCTAAAAAAGTGGTCGGAAGACTTCTACAACCTAGCAAATATGGTGAAGAAAGCCAAGAAGGAGTATGAGGTGGAAGCAACACAACTCAGAATGTGTCCTACTGATCCTAACCTTATGAGAGAGGAAGAAACAAAATCAAAGAAACTCATGTAGGTGAAAAAGGCTGAAGAATCATATCATTGGTAGTAGAGTAGACTGAGATGGATCAAGGATGGGGATAGAAATACTAGAGTATAACATAATGCTACAAAGAAGAACCACATGAGGGATTGCAATCATGGGCTGATCAAAGAAGATGGTAGCCTAACAAGGGGACCCACAGAAGTGGCAGAGGAAGCAATTACTTATTTTAAGAACCTTTATAACAATAATCACTGTAGACAGCAATGTGATCTACCACCGAGGAGAGTTGATGAAGCTATGAACAAAGATCTCTGTGGGCTGGTCTCGAAGCAAGAAATCAGGGATGCCGTTTTTGCCATTGGGGCATCTAAAGCCCCTGGTCCATTTGGCTTTAATGGCAGGTTCTTCTAGAAATGTTGGGATATTATTAAAGATGATATGTGATGTGTCGTTCGGTGGTTCATGATGGGAGGAACCATGGCCAAGTAGGTTAATAATGCAATCATCAAACTGATCCCAAAAAATAGTATGCCTTCCTCTATGGCCGACTACAGGCCCATTGCTTGTTGTTTTGTGTTCTATAAGGTGTTCTCGAAATTGCTTGCCACTCGGCTAAAGAAGATCTTTCCTAGCATCATTTCCCCCAACTAGCTGGCCTTTATGAAAGGGAGTTCGATTTGCGATGGTGCCCTCCTTGCTATAGAATTCCTCACATCCTTCAACCTTAGAGTGGTACTAAGAAAGCTCATTTCAAGGTGGACATTACAAAAGAGAATGGCCGATTACAACAATCATATTGTTGGATTTGTCATTTCATCAGCAACAACTACAAAAACTTGATAGGTATTTACCATATGCCCTAAAACGCAAGTGCACGCTATTAGAGTAGTATAGGCCAATGAGGCCCGAATATCGAACAAGAGGAATCATAAACCCAGAAACTAGTACTAATTATAATGAAATCAGCTAGACCGGTGAAAACTTTGGTTGAATGGTTTAACTATCTAAGAATGCATAAAGTAAATCGAAAAGTACCGATGATTGATCACAATTGAATGAAATACCTTAGGATTACAATTTCACCTTGGTTAACATCATAATTAACAATATAACATTAATAAATATCTCTCCTAACCCTATACTAAGAGCATGTATCAAGAATTACCCACTATCACGACATAATTCTCTACCTAATCTAATACCAATCCTACTCTCATATTGATTGTGCTATTAGTTAGGTATATTATCGAAAACTTTGGGTAATCTCTTCACATTTGTAATGCACCTTTCTCAAAGGGTGATATAAAATATGTATTACTATGAATTTCCAACCATTAATTTCCTCTTTGAATGAAATTAAAGGTCTAATTAACTACCTATAGTGATCAAGCATGGATGGTTCATGACAATCTCATAGAAATAAGTCTAGAAATTAAGAGAAAGTGATATAGTAATATGCAAAAAAGTCAATTATAGTGCACAATGGGGCTATTCCTAGGTCCTAAGGAATAAGGGGTTTAGCCCTGCATGGTTTCCATTATCAAGTACATGGAAGAGAAAAAGAAAAATGTGGGAAATATTAGTAAAACTAAAGAACCCCTGAAGAAGATGGTCCAAAGTATCCTCTCTCATGCACATGTTGATTTTCTACCTTTTGACTACAAATTTGTCCACTAGAAGTGCTCGGATCATCCCAAATGTGGTCATCTTCTCTATTTTCTCATCTCCTTGCTCTCGACTACCGTGCAATAGAATAGAACTAGATGGATAGGGTAAATCCTCATCCGTCAGATTAGACTTGATTTTTAGATCTTCTTGATCTTGACATGTCGATACCACCAAGTGGGTGTTGGTACTAATGACTCCTTTGATAATAGTGGCCACCTAGAAAGTTGTCGGTGCTACCGAGCTTGAATTCTATAGTACTGAGTCTTCTCGATCAAACCTGAATCCATCACTGTGATGATTTTGGTAGTATCAACTTTAAAAATTAATACTATCAAGAATTATCAATTTATTTCTTTTCATCTCTGAGTAAGTGTCAGTACAACTAACTCCAAAGTTGATAGTACTGAATCGTGTAGACTCTTGTAAAACTTCCTGAAAATCATAAAATTTGAATATAAGCACTTGAAATATAATACAATTTTTTGAAAATGTTAAAAATACATTTATCTGATGCAATTAAGTATCACATGCTAATGATATTAAATCATGCACAAATTAATATAAAAATGAACAAAAAGTGCACAAAAATCAATAATAAATGACCTATAAAAATGACATTTATCCGGTGCATCATTGTATCGTATCCTTTTCCTTGTGACACCAAGGGAAAATATCATCCACACTACAATGTCGATCATGGAGTCTCACATAGTAGCAATTCCTCCTACAGTGATACACCACATAAGTGAGACTTTGGGAGGCCAGCTCGGATCCTAAACTATACTCTAGACTCTCTCTTTTGGTGTAGTTAGTGTGGTGATGAAATCCCTCCTCCCTAATAGACCCAGCCAGTACGCTGACTTAGTAGTGAAGAAACCCTTCCTATCGGACCACCAGAAGAGGCTATATTGTGGTAGCCAGGTGATGATAGATGGAGGCCTAGAAGAGAAGTCACAATACTCACAAGAACACCATCATCATTGCAGACCCACCTATCCTTCCAGATTTTGATCATATTCCCTTTTCCCATCCTCCACTTCATGCCTTCTAACAACACTGCTTTCATCGACAACATAATCTTCCATGTATAGCTTGGATTGTGTTCCCTACTGCCTCCAAAATAGATGTATGAGGAAAATACCTTGCCTTGAGCACTTGATATGCCAATGAGTCAGTCTTGGTCATGATTCTCCTAACTTTCTTGGGGAGGAGGGCTTGGTTATAAGCATGCATGTCCCAAAACACCATATTGCCTCTTTTCTTCATCATGCATAGAGATGCCCAACACTTCCATGGATTTTTCCTTTATTTTTCTTCCCCACCCCATAAAAATCTAGTGATACAACTTTGTATGTCCTCTATGAGCCCCATAGGAAGCTAGAAGACACTGATAATGTATGAAGTTATAGATTGCACAATAGATTTAATGAGAACTTCCTTTCATGTTTAAACAGAAGCTTCTCCTTCATCCCCTACAGCTTTCTCCAATTTTTTTCTTTAACAAAGTAGAAGACCTATTTTTTTGATCTCCTAATGGTTATGGGAAGACCCAAATACTTTTCATGTATGTACACCTCCTTCACCCCCATTAGATTCTTCAAAACACCATTTCTCCTTTACTAAAAGCCATGTCAGTCATGTTGATATATATCTTATGGCCCGATGCATGTTCATACTGGATAATCACATTAGCTAAGTTTAGGCATTCATGATGAAATGCTCTAGAAAAGAGAATGTTGTCATCTTTGAAGACAAGGTGAGTAATGAAAGGTGCATGTCTTCCTGACTTTATACCATGCAACATATTGGCATTGGCAGCATGTTTTAAAGATGTAGAGAAAGCCTCAACACAAAAAATTAAGAGATAAGGAGAAAGTGGGTCACCCTTTCATAGTCCACAGTAAAGCTTGAAACTTGGAGTCGGGTCACCATTGATAGCAAACGAATGGTCAACATATGATATGCTATCCTATATTTTCCTTCTCCACAATCAGCCAAACCATTCTTTCTTGAATGCACTCCTATATAAAATGCTTTTTATAGTGGGTAAAAGAATAGTAGTTCTGCTAGTTGTGTTGTAGTTAGCATATATATTACAACAAGTCTATTTGCATCTATTTATTGTATATATTATACAATACAAGTTATATAAACATGTCAAACTTGTTGTAGTACATGTGATACTATAACAAGTGTTTAGCTGTTGTAATATATTATAATATTACAACATACTCCAATCTATTGTAAAAGACCATAATTATACAACATACTCTAACACATTTTGATAGTCATGTATGCTAACCTGTTGTAATAGACCATAATTACACAACACACTCTAACCCATTTTAATATACCATAATCACACAACAATTTCCATTAGTTGTAATAGTTACATGTTGTAATAGACTACATTTAGACAATAGGTGTTTGTGTGATTGTTGTCTATGTACAACAAAGAATTCATGTAGTCCATAAAAAGAAATTGATTTAGTGTCTTGAATTGCACTTTAATTTCATGTGGTCTCAAGTTCAAAACCAGTGTCTAGGTGTAGTACTCTTTTTTCTCAACATGTTGCATTAAATACCCCTATTACAAAGGATGGGTTCAGTGAAATACAACATGCATTAATTGTTGTATAAAGCACATATATTACAACATGTAAAACACCTATTGTATAAATAATGCCCTATAAGACCATACGGTCTAATACAACGGCTGACACCTATTATAAAATAGAAAAACTAACTATTATGGAAAGCATTTTCTATAGTAGTGATGTAGTCCAGAAAATTCCATTTCACTCTATCATATGCCTTAGACATGTCAAGCTTGAGGGCCAGATACCTCTTGTTGTTATTGCCATCATGCATTATCTTATGAAAAAGCATGTAGGCTATAAGAGTGTTGTATGTACTTATTCTTCCCAGGATAAAGGCACTCTGATCATATAAATAGTGTTTTCCATAAATGGATTGAGTCTATTTGTATCATCTTAGACACAATTATGTATATCATGTTGCACGGGTTGATCAATTTGTGTCTGCAAGCTCCACGAGCTTTGCCACTTTTCCTATAAGCACCACAAGAGTAGAATTTATGTCCCTAATTCCCCTCTTGCCCTTCCATCAACCTTTGATGTAGCTATAAAAGTCTTGACCCACAATGTGCCAGAATTTTTGGAAAAACATTAGCTTCAACGCATCCAGACCTGGTTCCTTATTAGGATGCATTTGTTTCAATGCATATTAAATTTCCTTATTTGATATGTCTCTTTCTAGCACCACATTCATATACCCATCCACCTCTCTAGAAATGCCCTTAGTTTCCCATGTGAAACCAGATGGATTTTCGGAGGAAAATAATTCTTGGAAGAATTTGGTAATAACTTGTCCCACCTCACTTTCTCATTGTGTCAGACCCCTTGGCTGTCTTGTAAATCCTCAATGCTATTTCTCTTCTTTTTTTGGAATGCCATATGATGGGAATATGTTGTATTGTGGTCCCCCTCTCGCATCTCATTGACCCTTGCATGTGCATACTAGTAGGAATCTTCCAATTTGTACCAGTACTCTAGTTCTTTAGAAAGCTTAGTACACCTACTCAACACTGTTGTATCTGGGAACTTCCGCTACTCCTCGCCTAGGAGTTTTTCCATCTCCTTGATCCTCATTGTCATACCTCAAAGTTTTTGGGACACACAAGATGACAACTTTCCCCACACCCGAGGATTTTTGAAGGAAAATCCTCCTTAGAAACTTCATTCCATGATTTTTTTATCACATCCTCACACTCCTCTTCATCCAGCCACATTGTTTCAAAATAGAATACTTAATTTATTCTTCTTTTTATTCTCCCTCAAGTCAGCTGATATAGCAATGAGTGCATGGTTGGAGCTATACAACGGTAGGTGAAAAATGTAGGAAAAAGGTAAACATCTGATGCCATCTATAAGTAGACAAACATGTATCCAACCATTCCTTGACAAGAGTATCCATGTAAGGCCCCATTACCATGTGAAAGGACTCCCCAAGAATCCCAAATCTAGCAATTTGCATATGTCAATAGCATCCCTGAAATCATGTATCCACCTATATGGCTTAGATGGATCACCCATTTCTCCTCAATGGAAAGAATTTCATTAAAGTCATCGAAGAAGATAATCGGTAGGTTAGACTCATTCTTAGGTGTATCATAAGTTCCCAAGTGCTATGTTTCTGATGTTGTCCTGCCCACTTATATATGAAAACTACGCACCAATGGGCTCTCCCATGTCCTTCATCCAACACATAGTTCACATGGTGCTACAAAAAATTGTGGATCATAACCTTGCATCTCTCCACCACAAAACTATCCCTCCAAATTAGCCCACAATGGATAAACATAAGCCATCCACAAAACCACAGTTACGTCTGACCAACTCTAGTTTACTACTGGAACCTTAGTTTTTGAGATGAAAACTAAGTTTGGGAACTCCCTCCAACACCATGTTTTGAGGGCCTATTTCCTATCGAGTTTGCCCAACCCTCGATAGTTCCAACTTATATATTTATGCTTCATTTGTACTAGAATAGTATATTGAAAAAAGGTTACACAAAAAGTTTTCTTATATATATGATTTGATGAAAATGGTTACAACTTTGTTTCTTGTTTTGAATCTAGAAATGGAAAAAAATATTTGTGTTTTCCATATTATTAAATTGCGTGATTTCACAATTAATTTCTTATGTGTGGATTATTCTACATAGTTTGGATAACTAGGTGGGGTCCAACAATTGCAATGACACACTATTTATTGATATTATATATAAAATTATTTGTTATGTTTTCTTCAATATAACATTATGAAGAATATAATAATTTACTAAGATAGAATTACTCATTGACATGTTTGTCTTGAGGACCAGAACATGAGATCATGTCTATGCTAAGAGTGTTCATTCTTGTCTAGGTACCTAGTTAGATGTTATTATGGACATTAGGATAATAATAATACATTAATACTAGTATGTGTTATGGTTGATGACTATGTATCATTATTCATGATATTTAATATCAATCCAAACTCATACGTATTGGTTATAAAAATGTATTGGACATAACCAATTTTATGTTTAATACTTGGAAGACAATAAGTATATTTAGAATCATACCTTAATGTGATAATGGGATGTGGTCCTAATTAGACCTAAACTCACTACAATGATCAAATGTCATTTTGTGTGCTTTGATACTACCCAATGCAACCTTGTATAGGGGTTGCTATACTAGTAGTTCCTGGGTACACTCCAAACATGTTGATTGTTTTTGTGATGCAAATGGAATTTTTCCCTCCCATTGGAACGATATACCAACCTCTTGATGATTGAGATCATGAAATGCATGGTAATGCTTGTGTGAGTCAATATGACATTTATTTTACATGTATCTTAGTCATCTACTATAGGTCAGGAATAATGATTGAATATAAATAGGATGCCCTTTCCATGCCTCAAATTATGTTTGTATGTTGAAGACAAAAGAACTATGTGATAATAGTAACACTCGGAATTCAACTATTCTTCAACTTCTCCAATTACTTGTGTGGAAATGATTTCTTGCAAGAATATCAATTATTTCTTATGAGTGATAATATGATTATAGACATCACTACCAACATCTTGTGGATCTTATAGGGTCATACACATGTTTCACATGGAATAGGAGTATGATCATGGAAAATTTTGAAATTATTTGCTAAAATCTTTAGGCAATCAATTAGAAAAATGATAAGATCTTCGTAAGCCGTGTAAATCAAATGGATATTCCAGTCAGTTGAGCATATAGATTGGCCAATCATATGGAAAGTCTAGTTAATCAATGGACCTGAGACCAGACGAACCAGTCAACTATTTAGTCTAGTTGACCAAAGTCATTCCAGAAGGTTATGATACAATCCAGATTGATTAGACTGGCTAGTTGATCGATTGGTTATTCCCACTGGTTGTCAGTGAGATAGTTGCTTCCTTTATTTCCTAGGATTTTGGAAACCTTGTTTCCTTTCCTCTCCTATTTAAAAGGATAATATGACCAGGGTGCCAATTAAACGGTCTTGGTGTGAGAAACCTAACCTTCAATACCCACAAATATATATATATAGAGAGAGAGGGAGAGGGGGAAAGAGAGTGAGAGAGAGAGAGAAGGAGGGTGAAGTGCTAGCGCATTCCCAACTAGAAAGGCTTCTCCTTCCCCACTCGATCAAATAGTGTAGTTGTGAGTTCTTATTCATCCACATGGAGATCATAGAGACACATGCACTGTGTGACTATGTTCAGAGGATGTCTTCAAGGACCTTATGTGCACAGTTGTGATTGACACATACCACAACACAAGGAACATGATTGGACTTGCTCTAAACAAGTATATCTTGCACACCTTCATTATTGATGCTCTTTGTTGATGTGATCATCTTGCAGGAAACATGAAAATTTCTTTTTGTTGTTTTTGTTACACTTGTAACTTTCACTTCTCCTAACACTGGCCTCCATAGCTTGCAAGTAAAACATGGAGGTGGAAGGAAATAGAAGAATCTATGGTCGTTTCCTTCCCAAATAGATGTAAAGAGGGATGAAGACAAGTAAAAAGCATACAAACAAATATCTAAAAAAAGTCGACCATAGAATGATGAAGAAGGATATATAATGCTCCTAGGATAAATTTGTGAGAAGATGCTCTATTTTGGCCTCTTTGGCAAACTATCACCCTAGATCCCCACAGTAGTCGTCTTCCTGACCTCTACTATTTTTTATGTTTTAGTTGAATTTATATTTTGATTACGTCAAATATCAACTCAAAGTTAAAAATATTCAATTTAGAAATTCAAAATGATTTATTATGTAAGTATGTTAAACGTGGAAACCGTCTCCATCGTACCTATACATGTTATTTTTCCCCTTTTTAAGGCTTAACTTCAACATAAACACAAAAATATCAATTCAAATAAATTGTACTTAACGAAATACTTAACACACAAAAATATAGAGATTCTTTATTAACATCATAAGATTAAATTATCATATTATGCTTTTTATATTAACCTAAATGATAGGAGATTAGACTAAGCATGGGGACTAATCTAACATTTAGAGATAAGTTGAGTTTAATCCGTTATACATAAGACAACAAAAAATGAATATAAACAAAAGAAAAGATGAAATTGAAAGTAAATAAATCGTGGTGGATAGATTGGGAAGGTGGTAGATCCTATGTGCTAGTATTGTTCAAGGGCATCAAATTTAGCATCAGTCTATGATGGGAATAGAGTCAAACTGTATAGAGTGAATCAATTAGTCAATTTCTAAAAAAATGTTTGAGAGAATAGTTATTGTGATTCATGACATGTTTGGTTATGGTATGACGTTAGTGGAAGTTCCAAAAAAATGTAGAAGTGGCTTGTTGTATGAAAAAAAAATCTCTATAGTGTACCATACCTTTTGTAATTGTGTTGGTTATGTTGAAGAGAGAAAGATAAAGATAATTTAGACACAGAGTGTGGAAGTCGACAAGGGAAGAATTTGAAAGATAGATTCAGAAAGGGATACGCCAACAGACATAAAAAAACTTTTACTTGGAAAAGTACTTTTTCTGGAAAAATAAGTTGTTGAGGCATGTTATTTATTTAATTATTGAGAAAAGAGAGAAATAATGTTAATGATGATGATGATGATGATGATAACAATAATCGATGTGAGAAGTTGTCTAGGAATATGGAGGCAAAGTGCTAAAATTAATTCCATCCAAACATATAGAGGAACTACCTAAAGGCATAATAATAAACTTTAAGACAACATCAAACTTTTTTATAAAAGTTTATACGACAAACATAGAAGAATTATACATAACTTGAATATATTTTCATGTGACAGACATAACAAAATTATATTTGATCCATGCATTACTTATTATTTATGAAAATTAGCACCACAAATAAAGACACATATGTAGCATATTAAGATATATTTAATTATCAAAAGAAAATGTTTATGTTTGAAAATAGTGGATGATAAAAACAAACTTTTGTATTGTATTTCATCTAAGAGTGTAGTAAATAAGATTAGAAACATCTGTTTTTTTAATAACTTAATAGAACTTATTAATTAATTATTTGTTTAAACTTAGGCGACAATATAAGAACTTATGTAAAGGATATGAAATGAAAATTTAAAAAAAAAGTATTGGTCATTCCTAGGATTCAAACTTGTGACCATTGTATAAATGTGATAAAAATATATTTCTTTCCTCAATTGCACCAAAGAACCAACTTTGCTCACTTGTTAATGTATACTAACTTGATTACATAATAGTTATAAGGAATATATATGTGTTTGTGTGTGTAAATTGGATTGGCAATAGGCTTTGTGGTTTTAAAATAGATATTTTATTCAACCCGGTTGGCAAGATACTAACCAATTTTCTCAGCAATCATATCTATTGATTTAAAAAGCATATTCGATTTCACCATCTAGCTTACACGTTATAACAAGTTTGAAACTTACTTTTACGGGATACGCTTTCAGAGTAGATATATACTTGTTATAATGCATCCAGTTAATACATTAGCAAAGAAATGAAACACAAGAAATTGAACCACATATAAATGAACATCACAACATTTCAACGCTAATTTTTTTTTTTTGAAATCAACATCTGATGTGTAATACACGAATTTTCTAATATATCTATAAGTATTATTTGGTAAATTCAACAAATCTTGCACTTACAAAAAAGATAGAAGCCTTTCTAAAAATCTTTTTACATATCCTGTTTTCAAACTGCCACTTTCAAACAACATCACCTAATATCATTCACCTCGCATTTTAAAGATACTGCTCCATCAATGTTCCACCAATTTCACCTGCACCACCCTCTCCAGTAAGTATGTTCAGAAGGAGCCACCTGTTTAGAGCATAACCTCTATCATTACAGCAACTTTTTTGCTCCATTCATTCTTTATATTATATTTCTATGTCACAAGCCATCAAAGGACTCATTTCCATTACCCCTTCATCAATAGTCCTCCAGAACGCTATGCGTACCTGTCATGAATCATGATATACTAATTTTGCTTTGGATTTCGAGTGTGTGCAAGTATAATCATGCAAGGAGGTGTCAGTACTGTCTGTAGTTTCATCCGGTAAGCAAGCGGTGAGGCAAGAGGTGTTTCACTGTATACTTGGCTATTTACTCCAGAACACAATCGAAGTATAAAATTTGACAAGTGCGTAGTACTGCATGTCCAGTACTCTTACATTCATCAATTAATTTTTAAAATTCTGAAAGAAAGTAACAAAAGGATGCTAATTTTCGATCCACGGGCAATGCCAATAATGCAAAGAATATCTAGCATACATATGATATTAATATATACGAATAGACTACGCATATAATTAATTAGAGAAATGCTGGAGCATAGGATATTTATATTAGGCAAATAGTCAATGAGCTAATGACAAAGTTTTGAAAAGCAGTTCATCAACGTATGTAATTAGGAGGGATGATAGGTCGCAAGACATGATCAGTTGAGTATAAGCGTTCCTAATCTGTGTAATTAAGCCACATCACGAAACCCAAGTTGGTCGACAATTAACGAACATTCATTGATTACATCATACACCGGCAGCGTTGGATTCCCCTCTCGTTCCAGCAGGTTCTGTCTCCCAGCAGCTTCATATTCCAAAGCATCCATCCTCCCATTGTCGTCGAGCTCGTTGACGACGATGAGAGCTGGCCCTTGGAGTGTGCCGGCGTTGAACTAGTCATGGAGCACGGCCCACCCCAGAACGGCCATGATGTTTAAGAGCGAGCTGAATGCAAAATCGGAGACGATGACGCCCTGAAACAGGCGTACGTGAGAAAATCGATTGGTTTGAGTGAATAAATTAATCGAAGATATGGAAACGACTGACGCCAGAAATGATCAGGATTTTAAGGTCAATTGATTTTGTCCCAACTGAAGGCCCAGAGCAAAGAATAAGGATGTGATTCAGTGAATGCATATATATATATATATATATATATATATATATATATATATATATATATAAATACCTAAATGGCACATTTGTCAATTTTAATTACCTAAATGGCACGTTCTTGAACTTATTGCCCAAAATGGCACATTTCTGGAGCAATGCATCCCGGCGGGGGAGGCATTGGCCCACAGGTCGTGTGGGACCAATGCGTCCCCAGCCGGGACTCATTGGCTCGCGGGAGAGCAATGCGTCCCGGAAGGGGACGCATTGGCCCCACACGAGAGCAATGCGTCACGTCTCGGGACGCATTGCCCTGCTGTGGGACCAAGGCGTCGCGCACCGCGACGCGCCCAACGGCTAGAAATTGCCACGCAGGCAATGCGTCCGGGACGGGGACGCATTGCTCTTTGTGGGACCAATGCGTCGCGCCCCGCGAAGCGCCCAACGGCTAAAAATTGTCACGCAGGCAATGTGTCTGGGGCGGGGACGCATTGCTCCCAGGCAAATGCTATTTTACCGTTGCCCGCCGCACGGCGTTACCACATGGGAGCAATGCGTCCCCAACCGGGACGCATTGCTCCCCTATATATATTGGGTGAAAACAGCCCCTTAAACTCACACCATTCTTCATTTCCTTCATCTAGCTCTATATTCCCATTGCTCTGGAGAAGTTCTGCTAGGATTTCTATTGCTTTGGGTGGTTTTAACTTATTTCGGGCTATCTTGGAGCTGATATCTGTTACTGTTCGGAGACTTTTGGATCTTCTTCTTTCTCTTCTTCTATTATTCGATTGTCAACAGAGAACTCTCCATTTCAGGTATTTATTCAATCAAATTTTTAATTTTTAAAATATGAACTTAACTTTAGTACGAAATATTACATCTGAAATAAATGTATTGTTAGTCTTTAATTGCACATTACTGAAATAATGATGTAGAAAATGACAATTGAAGGCTACTTAAAAAATTAGCAAAATTGTTATTTTGAAATGTTAGTGTTACTAAAAAATTAGCAAAATTGTTGTTAAGAATTAGTTAATTTTACAGAAAAATAGCAAAATTGTAGTTCTTAATTGTTGTTTACTGTTAATGTTATAGAAAAAGTAGACCAATAAATTTAATTCCAAATTGATGTCACTGCTCTAAAATATTAATTCATGTTGATATAATGTCATAAAATATGAATTTATTACTAAAAAATTAGCAAAATTGTTGTTAAGAATTAGTTAATTTTACAGAAAAAATAGCAAAATTATTGTTCTTAATTGTTGTTCACTATTAATGTTATAAAAAAGTAGTCCAATAAATTTAATTCCAAATTGATGTCACTGCTCTAAAATATTAATTCATGTTGTTATAATGTCATAAAATATGAATTTCTTTCTGATGTTAATATAATATTCTAAAATATATGAACATGGCATCTAGTTCAAATTCACGAATTGTGAAGATGCGATACGATGGACAATTTCTCTCTGATGGGTTTTATTCTAGTCGATCAGTTAGACCCATAAATATTTCACTTATTAATACCCTATTTGAACTAAAATCATATATCTATACAACACTTGAGATCAATCCCAACCACTTCTCTATCAAAATATCCTATCTTTTCCCTGGAGAAAATCATATGCTCATACAAGTTGATGATGATGATGCATACAGAACCTTGTTATCACTTTCAGTTGATGCCTATATTGATGTGTTTCTTGAAAAAACATCTATCCACCAACAACCTTATTTAATGAGTCTATTGAATCAATTTCAATCTCAATTCTCTCGGAGTCAACCACCTCAATTCTCTCAAAGTCATTTAACTACTGAATGGAGTCAACCACCTCAATTCAGTCTTACACCTCAATTCAGTCTTAGCAATTTAACAGTTGAGTGGAGTGAACCACCTCAATTTTCTCAAAATCTAACTACTGAGAATATTGATGTTGAGGTTGAGGAGGGAGATAATGATTGTGATCATGAAGGTGATAATGATAGTGATCATGAAGGTGATAACAATAGTGACATTGAAGGTGGTAATAACAGTGAACCACCTGAGGATGAGTCATTGAATGAAACCGATGATGAGCACACACATCCATTCCCTGACTCTATTGCAGCATTGAGTCATATTCCATCCATATTTGACAACCAATGGCCCCAACATGAACACATTGATTCCAACTATGAAGCTTTTCAAGATGATGACTAGGTGGAAGATTTTTGTCATGAATTTCGTCTCGATTACAATCCTTCCAGTGTTGTTATATATGAGGGTGCTTTATTTGCATCTAAAGTTGTACTGGTTGAGACACTCCAAAAAATGTCGGTACAAAAGAATGTCTAGTATCGTACATTACGCTCAAATAATCGTCATCTCAAACTTGCTTGTATCCATGATGAACGGTGTCCTTGGAGATTGACCGCTTGCCAGTCTAAAAAAGCAGGTGGCATGTGGAAGATAAAACGTTGTAAAGAAGGCCACAATTGTGAATTAACCATTATGAATCATGATCATCACCAAGTCACAGCATCTTATATTTCTCGAATGATAATGCCAATCCTAGTATCACGACTGGATATGTCGACACGAGAAATTCGTGACAATGTGAATGTTGAACTAAGGCTCAATATATCTTACAAGAAGGCATATCTAGCGAGGAGGAAGGTTGTTTGTAAAATATTTGGAGACTGGGAATCATCATATCATAGTTTGTTGTCGTTTCTAATTTCTCTGACACAATATATTCCAAGAACTATATATGCCCACCTTATTGATGATTATACCCTTCAAACTGAAGGCACTCGTAGATTCAAGCGGGTGTTTTGGGCATTTGGTCCAGCTGTGAGGGGTTGGGCCTATTGTAGGCCTGTTCTTATTGTTGATGGCACATTTTTAACATGAAAATATACTGGCATACTTCTCCTTGCATGTGGCATAGATGCTGATAATGGTCTATTTCCACTTACTTTTGTTGTTGTCGAGAAAGAAAATAAGGACTCTTGGGAGTGGTTCTTTGGTTCTCTACAAACTTGTATTCCAATCATTCCACGACGAACAGACTTGTGTATTATTTCTGATCGAATGAGTGGGATTTTTCCAGCCCTTCAATCAAAATTTCATTGGGCTCAACATCGTTATTGTCTTCGACATCTTCAGGAGAACTTCCATAAGCAGTTCAAGTCCAAGGAGTTGAGGGACCTTATGTGGAAGGTGGGATCCACAACTGATACACATGAATTTGATCGTCATATGACTATTATAGAAACCATAGAACCAGCAGCGAAGTCGTATTTATTGGGCCAAAATCTAGTACATTGGGCTCTCGCATATGATAGAGGTTGCAGGTATGGGTCATTGACTACCAATCATGTTGAAGGATGTAATGGAGTCTTAAAAGGTATTAGAGGTTTGCCAATACAAGCGTTAATTGTTGCACATACTATCACTTTGTGACCATGTGGCTGTGCAGGCGTAATCTCGCAAATAAACGTGCATAAGATGGATTTCATTGGCCCTTTAAGGTTCATGATAAGCTTTATAATGTTCGAGAGGATGCAAAAAAATTGACAATACACATCCGTGTGAACAATGATGAATGGCTTGTTGGTGACATGGATGGATATAAATTTCAAGTAATAGTGCGTCCAAATGGTGGCAGTGAATGCAGCTATGGTTTTCCACAACAATGGCATTTTCCATGCTCTCATGTTTGGGTAGCTGCAGAATCTGTCAATTGGGATATTGATGCACTCGTGAGTGCATATTATACAAATGAGGCTTATCTAAATGCGTACAGAACTGAATTTCGTGGCATTCCCGACAAGAGGTATTGGCCTCAATTTGATGAAAGTAGAGGTATTTATCCCTTATTACCCCCTAGAAAACGAAGGCAAGCTGGAAGACCAAAGAAAAAGAGAAGGCATTCAACTATGGATGTTGATCCAAATCAGTATACATATCACTATCATAAGTGTGGCAGAAAGGGCCATAATAGACGCATTTGTCCTAATGTCATATGATGGTTTATCTAATGTAATGTTTGCAATTTCAATTTACTCAAGTCATGTAATATTTGCAGTTTCAATTTCACTAAAGTCATGTAATGTTTGCAATTTCACTAAATTCATGTAATGTTTGCAATTTCACTAAAGTCATGTAATGTTTGTAATTTTAATTTCTATAGATGGCTCATCGAAGGACATGGACATTTCACATGTCCGTAGAGTTAATCCAAATAATATCTACGAAGTGCCTACAGGGAAAAATGGCTAATCAAACTCTATTGGATGATGACTGGAATGATGTACCAGATTTGTTGCACAACAAGTTAGGATTTGTAGTGACAAAAGAACAAGCAAAATTTCATTGGCAATTTTTAAAGCAAATGTTTCACATGTATGAAGAACTTCTTGAGCTACCTGGTTGGTATTGGGATCACACAAAACAGAAAGCAATGCCAATCAATGAACAAGTAAAAAACAGTTAGCTGTATCACATCTAAAGATACATCGAGTTGTACATCAAATATGGCCCTTTTATGAACCTCTAGATGAGATACTCAATCAAATGCAGTAATTTCATGTAGTTGATGTTGTATTTTTATATTGTTTGTTCATGTAATTCATGTTGTTCATGTTGTAATTTCATCTTATCTAATGAAGAATCTTGACAGTCTTAAATGTTGTACACTATTTGCACTTTTCATGTAATGTAATTATTGCACTTTTCATTTAATGAAATATTTTCACTTTTCATAGATATGGCTCCTAGACAAGAAACCTACCGACTCTCCCAGCACCACATTATGTTGGCACAATGGCCTATTACTGACCAGGATGTTTTAGACAATATTTCCATAGCTGGTTTTGGTCTTGTTCATAGGCTACCATGTATCCACCTTGACCTTACATTAATCACTGCATTAGTTAACAGGTGGGACAACTCTAGCAATACTTTTAGGCTTCCCCCTTTTGAGATGAGTGTCACTCTTCAGGATGTTGCAGTTTTTTTAGGCCTGAGGATTGATGGCCCACCGGTTATAGATTCATATCCTCTAGGTGTAAATGAGGGGCAATTTTCTTCATGGACTCACCTTTGTGAGAATTTCTTAGGAGATGCACCAGATGGGATGTCTAAGGGGCATATATCCTTGATTTGGTTGTGTGAGACCTTCAAGGATATGGATCTGACCGCGGGTGATGAAGAACAATAAGTAGAAATGAGGACAAGGTATACTAGGGCATATCTCTTATATTTCTTAGGTAGTTACCTTATCCCAGATAGTACAGGGGATAGAGTTCATGTTAGGTACCTCCCTCTTGTGTCTGATTTTGCACGTTGTGGCACTCTATCTTAGGGTGTTGCAACTCTAGCTTTCTTATATAGGGAGTTGTATAAGGCAACCACCCGGTCTAGGAGAACAACCCATCGATCAGGTTGTGTGTGCCTATTATAGTTGTGGTGTTGGGAGAGGTTGGGAATTAGACGCCCGGGTACAATTGCAATGCGCTGGAATGATTGGCCAGAAGATGTTCCCTTGGGTTACAGGTTAAAGATCAACACAATTAACTTTTTATTTGTCTAAATATTATGTAGTGTTTATCTAAATTTAGTTTCTCACTTTAATAGGTGGCCTACCTTTGTCCAAAGGAGTCAAACTATCAGGGGAACAGTTTAATTTTACGATTCAGCATTTGATCGGATTTTGCCCTCACAGGTATAACTTACTTACCTCTGTTGTTTGATATGTTTTATTTATTTACAATTTACTCAATTTTATATGATACATGTTGTTTATATGAATAACAGATAGAGTTGACTCCTTACACTGTTGAGGTTCTCGAGAGACTGCTTGCCATTTGTAGAGATGGAAGTGATATTTGGTTGGCACGAGTGCCTCTGTTGTGCTACACAATAGTGGAGTGGCACTTTCCCAACAGAGTACTTGGACAGTTCGGCTTTGTTCAAGTACAACCTACTCTTGAGCTACCGAAGCTTAGCCGAATAGATGGAAGGGGTCATGCGGCTGAGGATTGGATGCTTCATTATAGGCAGGAGGTGCAGATGTGGAACAACAGACGTGAGAGCTTAGTTCCCGCTCCACCAGTTGATACAGTCTACAGTCCTCAGGTTCACTATGCATGGTATCATCCACAATACATTGTGCCCCCTCCAGCTATGCCTCCAAGCATATAGTACCCGCAAAGTTATCGTCAGCAGCAATTTGTGAGTATCTTTATTATTTTCTTTTACAAATTGTTATTATTTATCTTTTTTATTTGTAATATATGTAATTGGTCTTTATTATGTGTACATACTTTATTTTACATGTAGAAACACATGTGGCGATCCGAGGGGCAGTACAACAAGCCCCTGCACAGATCAGAGACAACATCTATACCATCCAGGGGAGATACTTTGATAGTCTTCCCGACTATGCTCGACCGTGGGATCCCATACCAACTCATACCACAGCCCCTGAGCCCACTCCCACTCCTACTCCTACTGTTGAGCCCACTCCCACTCCCACTTCTCTGTTCATGTCATGGGAACCGACAGGGCCATATTTTTCAGGAGCTGCTTCATATTCCTCATTCATCACCCCACCTCAACCACCATCATACCATGGAGCAAGTTCTTCTTCTGCTCCATACACTCCATTCCCACCAACAATTATTCCCGAGAGCCGACCACCATCTTATGTCACATATTCACCTACTTTGTTTGATTTCTCAGGATGCACCCCACCTGATGCATCCTATCCTGATTTTCCTAGACCCCTCACCCCACCTCCACCTTTTCATTTCTTCCCTGATGCTCGTCAGCAGCCTCCTTCGCAGTTGTCCCCGGTTCAGCAGTCTCCAGATGACATTGGTACAGAGGATCCTGATATAGAGGGACGTGGGCGAGGACGACGTACTTAGTTTTTTATATATTATACAATTTTGTATGTATGCCTTTGTGAGGACATCTATTGTATGTAGATCTATCATATTATGATATCACATTGGTTCATTTTGGATCATGTTGTTGTGGATCTATCATATTGTTCTGTTGTGAATTATTTTCTCGTCATTTTGGTTCATGTTTTCACCTTGTTTTTAATTGCTATCTCATTTATTTGGATTAAGTTCGTATTATATAATCAATTAGGAACCAACCAATGTTGGTTGCAACCACCTCCAATAATCCATATGCATGTTACGACCTATTGAAATTGACAAATTTATAATAATTGAGTATATTATAGACATCCAAATACAAGTGAACGAATTATAAATGTATAAATATAATCAATATTGTTAATTTACATATCAATAACCATGAAACAATATCAGTAACTGCAAAAATATGATTAAAAAAGCAATGCGTCTTACATGGGGACGCATTGCTCCAATGCGTCCTGCATGGTGACTCTTTGAGCAATGTGTCCCAGCTGGAGACACATTGGTCCCACACAAGGGCAATGCGTCCCGAGCCGTGACCCATTGCACTCTTGTGGGGTCAATGTGTCCCATTCTGGGACGCATTGCTCTCCCGCGTGGCAATGCGTCCCGGAAGGAGATGCATTGGTCCCACAACAGAACAATGCGTCCCATCTAGGGACGCATTGCCCTCCTGTGGGACCAATGTGTCTCCCGTCGGGACGCATTGGCTCGCGGGAGAGCAATGCATCCCCGCAGGGGACGTATTGCTCCAAAATGTGTCATTTTGGACAATAAGTTCAAGAACATGCCATTTAGGTATATCTGCCATATATATATATATATATATATATATATATATGTACGGTCACGTGTAAGGAGAAAAAAATGTAAACAAAACTACCCAGTACCATGTGGTCGCCCTCCTCTTGGCGACGGCGGCGTTTGTGAATTGTGAGCTTTAGTCCCAAGAGAATCTGGTCCATCAGGATGGCGCTGCATTCCGCCCGATATCGTGGAGAAGGGAGATAAACCACTGGTTAGCGGTTAAGAAAGATAAGAGATTCATCCGTTTCGGGATTCCCGAAGATACACTCACCCGTAAAGCGAGCACGGGATGATATCGTCCGGTGGATGAATCTCCATGTGGACCTGTATCGAACACAGAAAGACACCGAAAAATAAAACAAAAAACAAGCATCAGAGATTGAACCAGATACAGAAAGAAAGGATCAAAGGTTTTATTGTTTGATTGTGTACGTGATGAAAAATTGTCTGTAGATCGCCAGCAGCATGTTTATGGTGACCTTCAGCCCCAGGAAGTAGATGATCCCGGCGAAGGTCATTTGTGCCGCGGCGAAGAAGAAGTGTCTGACGAACGGGATCATCCCAGCGTTTATGGCCATCTTGGAGAAGATTTTGAGACCGGCGAAGGACATCTTTTCTACCACCGTGAGGAAGCTGGCGGCAAGGAGTTTTACTACTAGCGACCGACGTAGGTGATTGTAGCGCGAGGCGGGGCCTCCTCTCTTCCTCCGCCTTGAGTTGATCTGATGGAACTGCCCTGATTGTGTGATCCGTCCAGAGAACGAGGTGCGGACCGAGGACGACGAGCACAGGCTCTTGACCATGACTAGTCCTCATGCGGCGTTCATTGCTATCTCGAAGAAGTCGTGATTGCAGCGCGAGGCGAGGCATCCTCTCTTCCTCCGCCTTGAATGGATCTCGTGGGCAAGGAAACCTGATGCGAAGAAGTCGTGAGACTGCATCGGGCGCTCCGGTCCGCTGGAGCAGCAAGTAGTGAGTGCGGGCCTCTGATAGTCTGCATGGTCGACCCGCGGCCTTGGACAACCACGACGGCGCCCCCCACTAGGAAACAACCGGCCATTCTCTACCAGTTTTCATTTTGACCACCATTGCATCCCTACGTTTTGACTACCAGACTATTTGACCCCCTGATTCCACACATAAGACTACCAGCCTTTTATTTTATTTCTGTCAAAGCCCAGCCCGCTAAAGTGGTGTCTCACATTTTGGCGGGTACATGTTTACCTCGTCTAATAGGGTGCCTGATTGTCTTCTAGGCGCCCTAACATCACTGTATACCTCTCCGCCCTTTTTCATTCTGCGTCGCACAAGACATTTGATCGGAAACCCCTGTATGTCTCTCACCCTGGCACGAGAACTTCGACCCCTGCGCCTCTTTCCGCTCGCCTCACCTCTCGCCTATCACCGACCTCGGTGCCTGCAAGCAAAAAGACTGGCATTTATGCGTCTTCCTCGGTCAGTGATTATGGCGCTCGACAACTAGAAAATAGGGCTTGGCTCCTCTAGGTAAGACTGGTCTTGGCCTCTGTGTTCCTCCTTAAGGGCATGTTTGCTAGGGTGTAGTTTATTTTCATGAGTTTAAATGTCAGCTTTTTTATTTAAATTTTTATTTGGTTGGGTGTATTAGGGTGCATTTGGTTGATTTACAACTTCACTTTTAGTTGCCAATTCCCGGAAAACGTACCGTAGCTGATCACAGCGCGGTACATTTGTCAGACTTTGTAAATTTGCTTTTAGTACATGAATATGCCACCATGCTTGATATGTTCTTCACGTGGCCCCATTTTCCTATTTAAGCGGCGAGAATGGCTTTCTGCTGCAACTGTTTGTCATATTCACCAAATAATTACAAGCAAACCACCGAACTTGAACGGCACTCTACCAAATATGAACAATGATGCCCAAAAATTACGGTTATCAATGATTTACTTTCTGAATCGTGGAACCGCACCCGGTTACACCCTACTAAACTAGCCCTAATTGTCATAAGTTACTATCAACTTCTGTCGTCTCTCATCCTAATTGTTTCCTCTCCAGGACATTTCTTGGCCACGCGTAAGAGGAAGGCATCCCAGATGTTGACTCTTGTTGGTTCATACTTTATTTCCTCTGCATTTTACTCCTGTAATTACCATAAATCATGAATATGATATGATTTGTCGTGTAACAATTGGGCGGAAACAGCTTCGAAAGAATTTTGACTTGATGGATCATCGTATAGTATAATGGCTCACTGTGAATTAAAATTTAAATGAAATGAAATCTGGAAATGAATGTTTCTGTAGTATAGAATACATGCTTAGTCAAATGTCTTAAGATTTGAACTGCAATGCTTCTTTGATGTTGACAAAATCAAATACAATAGATTCTTATGATTAAACTGATCTTCCTTTTTCTGTTGTGGCCGTGGCTCCTCCTATAAGTTTTGGTTATATTAATAAAATGCTACTACTGACAATCTTGTTCCATATGAAACACCATATGATGTGTTAAAAGGTATTTCTTAATGTTCTAGAATCATTCTAAAGGGAAGCATGTTCATTATCTCATTCCTTAAGCGAGCCTTTGGTAATTATTTTGTTATGAATTGGTGTTTAGAAGATGTAAATATTATGTTGAAGACACATATTATTGATGTTATTTTCTTGTAGGTTATGTGCCAATCAAAAGAGGACAAGGTATTTCGTCTCTTGGTTGTGTACCTCCCCAATTGAATAGTAAATCATTTATTGCATCACAAGAGGCTAACCTCATATATGCAATCTGTGTAGGAAGATGGATCTAGAGCATCGCAGGGATATGGTCAAGTGGAATATGGGGAACTCTACATTTAGGGATGGCTCTACTTTGAAACCTAACTCTTGCCAAGCTGAGTTATTGGACAACTTGTAGTAAATTTCGTGATATCCTTTTGATGCAGTAAGTACAATGTATTTTGATATTTTCACTAAATCTCAAAATTTTATGATCTCCCACCCTTATATATGCTTAAATTCCAGTAAAACTTGTTTGGAATAAAGAAACGATTCAACATTTGAGATATCTTATTCATTCATAGTGGGATTAGTATTACTTATCTTGTCACACTATTTTGGCATACATATATCTTCTTTTAAACTCTCTTCCACACTATGTTATATCACAAATCACAAGTACACAATAAATTCGAAGTAGTATGGTTAATACTTCTTAGTTCATATAAATATCTCAAAATTATATAAAATTGTTATTGAAATATCGTACTTCAAGTGATGTAATCCCTCCTTCATGCCCGTACTCCTAGCCCCCTCTCAAATTGTAGCAGTCAATGTTTTTACCCTATATCTTAGGATCTATATTGGGTGCCATCACATGGTTTTCCCCTTGGTGTGCCTCTTTTCTTATGGATCCTTGGATCTAGGGGAATCACTTCCACCTAATCATTGATAACCCTATTCTCTTCCCCATCTTTAGGGTTTTTGTATTCAAAGAATGATGACTTTCCTTCTTAGCTTCTTAAGCTTGGCGATCGATCACGCTTACACCCTTCAACAATGGAGAGAAATGGAGGTCACGACCCCAAATTTACTGTAAAACATATCATGGTCATGTGATAATAGGAGCAAGCGATAATAAAATGAGACTCGGGCAATTCATGGAGTGGGTGACACAACTCTTCTCTCCAGACAATGATCCTCAGGTGTCCACCTTCTATCTTGTAAGCCTAGAGCAATGTGTTTCTTGGTAATAATTAAAGTGGAGGTAGTGGCTTATTTTCCTTCCTCCAATGAAGCTCGAGAGATGTCTAGACCTCACATTATGTTCTGGTCTCCCACTCACAACATCCAGGGTGATCCTCAACCTTGGTAATCAATGTCAATATCTTATTGTTTCTAGTAGTAAATTTGATTTCAATACCTTTGTATGTGTGTTAATATAAAGGGTTTTCCATGCCAAATTTCTTTGTTATCAAGGTCCTCTTCCAAATAAAGATATTCTCTATTATTTTACATGTTGTTTTAGTTTTCTCAAAATTAGACTCAGACCCATGCTTAAGTTGTCCCTTTGATCAAACTACAATTTTTGATAAGATAGTTCACATGAAAATACATATTTTAGGTTGTCGTATAGAACATTGTAATAGTGTACTCATATATGTCCATCTATCATTTTTTCAGGGAAGCAAACTATATGTCTAGCATTATCTCACTGGATACACTAGATTCTATTTTCTTAGTTGCCATGGAAGGAGAGTCCTCCAACCAGGTATTGTACATCTATATCTTTGTATTATATTTGATAGTAGTTCCATACCAAATTTTCTTATTCTTGAAGTTTAAAGAAGAACAAAGTGATAGTCTACTAAATCCTACATGTTAATCTATTGTCTTAGAATTTGATTGAAACTTTATGCTACGTGTGTGTGTCTTGTTACTTAGAGGTAACTCCTATATAGCCCATATGTTGATTGAGATATAATGAACCAGATTATTTAGTTAATAGATTTTTTCATAGATGAGATAAGGGCCATGTGGAGATCTCTGATGAGGATTTGCCTTGTATTTGACATCAGACCATCAACACTTGAGTTGCTTGGAAAACTTGCAATGAATGTAGAGGCAACATCTGCATGAAAGTAATGTTTTTGGGTATATAATGCCTTGATATGTCACTAAAATGAATATTGCATTTTTTGTTGAAGAGAGATCTTTAGGTGTCAGGTTTATCTCATATTTGTAGTAAGTTTCTAAGATCATTTATATATCGTTATCTCATTTGTTGATAACTTTATTTATATATGCCATATGACTACATGCAACTCTGTCTTTTTAGAAACTTTATGCTTATTGTCATAAATAAATTTGTTATGTTTTCTGCATGAGTAATGGTACCTGATTTCTAGGTCACAAAATTGTATCAACTATACCTAACATTCTGGAATTAAAATAGTTTTTTGAAACATTGCCATACTATGTGTTTAATTGGAAGGTCGTCTATGAGTCCAACACTTTGAAGTAATCCTAAAAACCAGCTGTCATTGACTCGCTTAGAGTATAATCCACAGTTTTTCCCTATCCTCATAAGTGACATGTAAACCACAAGTATATATATTAGAATATAATAATAAATAGGCCGGTCAAAGCCAATTACTTCTTATCTTATTCCACCAACTTGATGCTCGAGATATCTATCATTGAAATATGCTTTCAGACTCACACTTGTAAGAATTGCTTGCTATATTGAGCTATAACAGTGAGCTTGAATGTATAATATATCAAAAAAACTTACTTGATCCATCTTATGAATGCAGGATACTTGTATAAAGAATCTAGAGGTAAGTATGAAAGATAAAAAGTGAACTATGCCCAACGTGGTGGCTGTGTCAACTTTCAGGTGTACTGGAAAAGCAGAATATGGCATCAAAAACAAGGGGGTACATCTACCCAGAGAAGAAAGAATCTTATTTGTTTGATACAGAACATATTTCTTGGTCTACTTATCATATATGTAATATATTGTTCAGTTATTAGGTGTCAGGAATCGTTTTACACCAGCATTTCTATATGTATTTGAATGCAATTGCAGACTAGAATGTTGTACACCAATTTTTTTTATATATAAAATATCAAGTTTTAAAAGCTTGTGGTGTATTATATTATATTTCATATACATATACATATTCGAATCAATATGTTGAATCACTGAAATGAGTGATTATGGCTGTCATATTGATGAATATCTAACTATGTACATGCTCTTTAATTCGGTTAATTTTGTAGTTGGACAACTAGCTTTTTTTTTGCTGGGCTTCTAACTTAGCCTACCTATCAACTGGTAGCCAATGATTATTTATAGATTAAATTTATATTAAACAATTTGTCTACCAGTCCATTTTTATTTACCATTGGATTGGTAGTTAAAACCCATTGGCTACCAAGCCAAAGGCTACCAACAATTGACTACCAGTTCTAAATAATCTACCAGAAAATTGGTAGTCTTATTTTCTTAGACTACCACTTAACTGGTTGTTAATGAGATGTATTTTTGTAGTGCCCCACGTGACGCAACTGACGACGACGATCTGGCTGTTGATCCCTTCTCCTCCGCTGCCAGCAGCCGCAGTGGCAGCTCTGACCATACTATCCGCGCACCTCCCGTACGGTCGCGATGAGACAACCGACGTCAAGAGGACGAAGATGCCGACCCAAAGAAGCACACTAGTGATCTTTGCCTGAACCAGCATCGTACTCGAAATAGAAAAAAGGCTGAGAACTAAGCAGGGGAGGGGGGAAGTGGTTGATCTCCCGGTCAAGGCGTTGGAGACTACGGAAGATGTATCCAGCGCTGGCGCTCCAGTCTGTTGAAGGTAGCTAGTTGGCCTCGTAGAGTGTGGTGGCGAGCCACACCGCTAAAGGACTTGAGAAGTACGATTGTGGGTCTCTCACGCCTTCCGGCAATGGAATTAGAAAGTGTAGAGGCTACTGAATCGACGAAAGTGCACAGGAGTACTTCTTTTATAAAATTCATCGTTAACTTAGGAATGGACGTGTCAGAGAGAATATGTGAATCGCTTTACCCTTAGGCCTAGTTTGGCCGTTGTTTTCAAGAATCCTGGTACTTTGCAAAGTAATTAACGGCGGATCACGTTGTAAGTGGAATTTGTAACTACTGTTCTCGTAAGTGGTGTAACGGTGACGGCAGACATCTCAATTCACGCCGAATTTTGAGGTATTGATAAAGCCCGCCTCCGGTCCGATCCCCGCCCCATTTCATCGGTCTTATCCACAAATTCACCGTGAAGTCTACAGACTCGTGTAGCTAATATCTCGCGCCACTTTAAAAATGCCCACACCATCTACCTGTAGCTAATATCTCGCGCCACTTAAAAAATGCCCACGTCATCTACCTGATTACCGGTAGTTACAATGTGGGCGGCCAAACTGGGCCTTAGATTTATAGTACTTGAGAGAGTAGGTGAACCGCGGTGCACCGTTCGTCAACAACACTAATCAGAATATTGTCAGGTTAAACCTCACCTTCCTAGTTCGGATGGACAAGGGCGTCTCTGTGTTTGCTTTTCATGCATAGACACACACCCCTGAAAGAAACAAACAAGGGCGATTAAATGCAATCTGTTGCATGATAGCTAAGTGGAGTTGTCGAACCCAAGCTTTTGAAAAATTTATATAACCTAAATCAATGAGTGTTATTATATCTTACGTCATTGTCTGTCTATAGGTATTTCATATAAGCACACAAGAGGCTATTATATATGCTGACGTACTCAATATGCATGAAAAAAAGGCTACGTCTACATTTTTTTTCACATTGCCATCTGAGTTCGAGGTTCTTGTTACTTGCTTACCATCTCCAAAGGGTTTGAAGATTAGACAGTTAAAAATATAATGAAAAGTCACCCTTTAAGATTAACATAACATTTTTAATTAACACATGTAACATAGTTTTGCTGTGTGAAAGCAAAATAGAAACAGATAACTGGTTTAACAAGTTAGGGTGAAACATGTAAGACAGTTTTACTAAAATGGTATTATGATCGGACCGGTGGTCTTTTGAAATGAAGAGATTGTTTGGCACCGCACTATATACACACTTGGTCGGGAGTGCTCGGTTGGACAAAGGTGCACACATCCAAAACCCTTTAATAGGCAACCTTCGCTACCAAGTACCAACTGCTATCAAACACAGCTATCCGGACAGGCAACCTTCACTACCATTACTGTATGAGGCTTTTGTGACTGTGAGTCGTGCAATAATTAAGACGCCAGCCGGACAGGCGTCTTGTGAGCGTCAACGTTCTTGAAATGGAAAGCACAGAACCCTGCCAGCAAATAAGCGGAGAATGGGAAGCACAAAAGCATTCAGAGTTTATTATGTGTTGGTCAGGCGCAACTGTGAGAGGCGCCAAGTGTCGGGGAGAGTCCAGGAAATTTGGCCCATAATTAAAGAACAACCAATCTAGTTGGAGAACGATTGATCTATGGCCTGGGACTAATAAAACTTAGACTTAAATGGATTTGGAGGGATGCACTACCAAAAACATAGTATAGATGACAGTCATGTAAAAAGTTACACACTTTAGGTGACATGTTTGTACATGACTTATAATATGTGTAGGCCTACGTAAAATAGATGACATATATTTTTGTATATTTGAAAGGGTGACATACTTTAGGTCTCTGGTGCCTAGCCGTCCAGGTCTCAACACGTCGAAGATCGATATGATAGAGTCCAACATCGATCCCCAGAGGCGACAACCCATACACGGTTCCCTACAATCATGTGTTAAGTAGGCTTGGCACTGGTCAACCCAGTAGGAAGGACTGCCCTACTGGCCGCCATACACAAGAGGGTTCCCTCCATGTCTTAGTTCCTCTCTCTTTAATTAGTTTGTGCAACATAGGTGACAGACATTTTATCATACTTGAAAGGGTGACACACTATAGGTGACATACATTTGAATCACCTATGTTCTAATGGGGGCTTACATATATATGAGTCAAGTGTAATATATAAGGAGACATAACATTTAGGTGACATGTATGTGTGTCACCAAAGTTATAGATGACATAAATTCATGTCACCTAACCTTAGAATTTTTACAGAATTACTATGAGAGGACATTGTCTTGATATGGGCCTTGAATTCTCACAAATGCATTATGAGGGACCTGATGTTAGAGGAAATTCTCATGATATGGGACCCAACCCTCACATATGCATTTTTAGAGAATTTTTTTGAGTGGGCATTGTCACTATGTGGGCCCTAGTTCCTAAGAAATACATTGAAAGAGACTTTTTATGAGAAGAAATGTGTCATGGTTCCTCCCGAGTGTATTTTTGTTGGAATATATCAACACTTATTTGGTCACCGTACATTTGACAATGATGTGATGTGAGGGTGTCGAGCCACTGTACGTGACATGGGCATCGGCGATGATTCTGTTTGGCTCCCACCTACCTCTAATTAATTATTGCACCTACCCTAGTGTCGTTGACGGAAGGGGTTCTCTACTTGTCTTGTTCCCCCACACCATAGTATCCAGATCTGACTTATCATAGTGTCTCCCGAATGCAGACGGAAGGTGACCAGAAAGGTTCGGCGATAACTTCAAGTCTGATTCAATTTATTAACTTTTGTTGGACTTGGCCATACCGGTGGTGGCTGCCCTTTTTTCGGCAACCACACCCATAGCAACAAGAGATTAGGGCAAGAACACGCTCGAAGCGTCCCTGGTGCCTAGCCGTCCAGGTCTCACCACGTCGAAGATCGATATGATAGAGTCCAACATTGATCCCCAGAGGCGACAGCCCATACACGGTTCCCTACAATCGTGTGTTAAGTAGGCTTGACACTGGTCAACCCAGTAGGAAGGACTGCCCTACTGGCCGCCATACACAAGAGGGTTCCCTCCATGTCTCAGTTCCTCTCTCTTTAATAGCAAAATTCAGTTTTCCCACATCGGCAATGACACATTATGACCGTCTTGCTGCATCACAAGTAAAATCCGTGAGGTTGATCCTGTGGTCCTTTACCCCACGGGGCCTACATCCTACATGGTTGGACCTGCTGCATAAGCTTCATGTCCTTTTAGGAGCCTCAATACATGTCGCGACAAACTGTTAGCAGCTAACACTTTTGGATCATCTTCGGGTTGTTCATTTATCTTCACTGAGTCGTGTTGATGGAATCCGTAAGGCGTTGGAGTATGCAGATGTTTGGGAGGGCTTGGTGTTTGCTCTTTGTTCTTCCAAGCATTAGATGTGTGGTGTATGCCTTGACATCGTGCCATGGTCTAAAGCACGTCCTCATCAAGCTTTTGATGGCTCTGATGTTACTACCACTCTACCTTGATAGCCTGGTGAGACATCACTCGATGTGATAGTTGGTTTGCCTACTCCCATCAATTCTGGCTTTCCAGATTTTGTTCCTTGCACCATGTCAGCTCGTTAGTATATTGAGCCATCGCCTCTGCCTATTGACTGACTATAGCTCGACACAGATCTTCTAGATTCTGTCTTTCGCACGGGTGTCCCTACTGTAAAGAGCATCCCTCTTCTTTGTCATTTGCCCTTTGCCGACACTCTTCATGCTTGCTTACTCTAGGTGGCTTCTTGCCCACACTCTATTGATGCATGGATTTGTCTTTTGTTGCTTCCAACATGTGTTCTTTATTGCTTCTCCCCTAAGTCTACTCAAGAACAGTCTTCTCGAAAATGCATCTATCTACAACAACTTATGATCCTTAAGGCTTTGGAGACTTGGAATTTAGGACTTGATGGCATTCAACAACTCCTAGCTCAGATTTTGGCTCATTGTTGTCCTAACGGGCGAGAACATTCTTCTTAAGCTTGTATTTCACATGTAAAGTCTAAGATCAAAGATAGCCATTTTTCTATTGCCATTCGTATTCTATCCTCCAGTGGTGTTACCCCCACAAAAGTTGCTAATTATTCTTATCTTGAAGCTAAACACCCTCAACCTCCACTGCCATCGGTACAACCTCAGTCTAAAATTTCTAGCTCTCCATTTGTTGCTTCTTGCTCTATGATTGAAGAAGCCATTTTATCATTCAAGAAAGGGACCGCTTGCGCACGTGATGACCTACGATCACAACATCTTATTGATTATATGTGTGGGGTTGCCACTGCAGTGACAGATGATTTTTTTAATGCAGTTTCAACTGTGGTGAATCTTTGGCTCATTGGTCATTGTCCAGATTCCCTAGCTCCCTACATTGCCAGTACTCCATTGACTCCTTTTCTCAAACCAAACAATGGCATTCGGCCTATTGCTATGGGTACTGTAACACCCCTGACATGGGTTATAAGCTAACCCCAGGTGTTTTTCCTAAATATGAAATTAAAAGTTTGTAATTATCCTTTGGCATATAATTAAAGCTTTTATGGAACATAAGTTTCCCTTTCTGTCCCTTATAAACCAATGTTGAAGTATTGGTTGCAATACAGGGACCTATGTTCAATTTGCCCAACCAGAGGGGTTAAACTGCAAATTTCACATGTTTATATGTTACTTTAATGTTGAGACAACACAAGAATGAATATGATGAGGTTTAAGGGATTTCCCAAGCTTGAGCACCAAGGTGCAGCTGTGGAAGCAACCCCTGTACTTGAAAACCCTAAATTGGTGTAAAATACAATTTACCCAATTTGAGGGGTGCAACTTGTAAAATACATCATCTAAAACATCTTTTATGACTCTTGGCATCATTTAGAAGAGAAATTATGAAAAGGTTACTTCATGTGAATAATCATATAGTAAAGAACACCTTTGTGATTGAATAATCAAGGTGTATGTATAATAGCCTTTTATGTGTATGCTTTAGTGATGGGTTGATCCTCTTTGCCTTCAATTCTCGACCTTAGAAGGAGTTTGTCCTTATAAATAAGATGTGGGGACGTGAAAGGAAGAAAGGGAGGACTTAGATGAGAAATGAGGAAAACATATGTTCTTATGTTGAAAATTCACCTAAGTATATACACAACTTTTCTCACTTAGCAAGGGAACGACCCTCTCCCTTTCATTTCTTTTCCCCTTGCTCAAACCGACTAAGGAGAGCTATGGAGCTCAGGAGGACGACCAAAGGAGTGCAAGGTAGGTTTGGATCATTCCTTTTGCTTAAATTCTTGGATGAAACTCGAATTCAAGGTCAAATTCATGGCTAGCTCACTTAGCTCTATCTTTCTAGCCATCTCTTCTCAACTTTCCTTGGAGGATTCACCTTGGACAACCTGTGGAGCTTCTAGGACACCATTAAAGGCTTGGAGCTCAAAAGCTTGGAGCTCAAGTAGCAAGCTTTAGGCGGGTTTTATAACTCTAAACTTTATGCTTTGATTATACATCTTTTCTATGCATATAGTTGATAGATCTTCTTCTTCCCTATCTTCCCTTGCATCCTTGCAAGCAAAATCGTGAAGAACTGCTACTGTTATTAAGGTAGAAGATAAGGGCATTAATTAATATGCTTATCCACGGATTTACACTTTATAAAACGACCTCCACCTATTGCTCAAAACGGTTTCAAACCGTTTGGTGGGCAAACGGTTTCAGGGTCGTGTGAGGGAAAACGGTCTTCAATACCATTTGATCCCATTGACCAAGCAAAGACCGTTTGGGAATCTTGTTCGTAATTATGTAGGTTAATCACCCACAACATTTGAGAGGTTAACTCCAAAGGAATCGTGAGATATGAGCAAATCAATTAGCAAAATCAATTGAATGAAGTTCTGATTATCAATCTGTTTAATTTGCCCTTTTTGGGCAAACGGTCTCAAGACCGTTTAAGATGGTTGACTAAACGTTGACCGTTTGGGATTACTGTTCATAATGATGTTAGTTAACGACTCACCAAATTTGATGGATTAATTCCCAACGAGTCATGAGTTGAAGGATGATTAATAGGGCAAACCCTAATTGAAATTAGTGTTGAATCTCCAATGAGTTAAGTTGAGATTTTGGGTTGATTAGCCCAAACGGTTTCAAGACCGTTTGGGAATCACCCAAACGGTCTCAAGACCGTTTGGTGGTCACCCCAAGGCCGTTTGGAGGTCTAAGGTCAAGTATAGTTGATCAATTGAAGGTCCAAAGGTACCAAATCATATTACAATTAAGTATTGATGTGATGATCAACTCAATAGATCAAACCTTGATGAATTTTCACTAGAGTCCAAAGGATGGATGGGCAAACGGTCTCAAGACCGTTTTGTGTCAACCCAAGACCGTTTGGAGGTCTAGGGTTAAGGTATTTTGATCAATTGAGGGCCCAATTACAGAGGGTTATTGAAACAATCAAATTGCTATTTTCTAAATATATATCTTGTTGAGTTTTGGGTTGAAGGACCCAAACGGTCTCAAGACCATTTGGGGGTTCCTCCAAATGGTCTTAAGACCGTTTGGGCACAACCCAAGACCGTTTGGAGGTCTAGGGTTGAGATAATCTAATGGTTTGAAGGTCCAATTGCAATAAGTTGATGAATTGACAAAAATACTGATTTTAGACCTCATTGGGGTTCAACCCTAGTCCAAACGACTTGGTTCTTGGTCTAACTTTGGGAAAACGGTCTGAAGACCATTTGGAGGATATCCAAATAACCTCAAGACCGTTTGGTCCAAGTTTGAGCCCAATTGGAGGTCAATTGATAGGTTCAACCTTGAATTGATTCACATTGTTGAAAATTGATGACCATCCGATTGGAAAACCCTAATTGAATTAGAATCAACCCTAATTGGCTTCAATTGAGGGTCAATTTGATGTCCAATTGATTAAGAATAATCTTGGTTAACTCAATTTATAAGTGGTTATCATGGATTTGGTTAATTGAGGGGTTCAACATACATATCCATGACCAATAGTATCTTTTGAACCACTTTGGAGGTCCAAACGGTCTCAAGACCGTTTGAGGCCAAACGGTCTCAAGACCGTTTGGGGCCAGATGGTCTCAAGACCGTTTGGGCTCAAACGATCTCAGGGTCGTTTGGACCAATCGATCTCAAGATGATTTGATCAAACGGTTTCAAACCGCATGAGCTTCAAACGGTTTGGCAAGTCAACCTTTCTAAACGGCCAACTCATCCAAACGGTCTCAAGACCGTTTGAGGTCAAACGGTTCCAAGACCGTTTGAAACCAAATGGTCTCAAGACTGTTTCGTGGTTGAAGGTTGAAATCGTTTGAAGGTTTTCAATGTGGTTTGTACTTAATCAATTGATGATGTATTTGATTCAATGGTGATCTAATCTAAACCCTAATGGTAACCTAGGTCATTAAGGGACTAAGTGATTAATGTATTGACCCATGATGGTGATCAAGAGGTAAATTACCAAAATACCTTTGAAGGGTTTAATTGGGTAATACCTTGTTCTAGTCAAACCCTAATCACATGATAGTGATGTTTTGGCTTATGCTAGTCAATGAGGACTTAACCCAACCTGATCTAGAGTGGTGTTATCACCATCTACTAGTAAGAGGAGAGAGAAAGTATCCTAAGAGAGAGAAAGTACCCTTTTATGGTGGAAACTCAAGTAAGATACCTTCAATACACATGAATGTGCATGATTAGGGAATGATTCACCTATGTGAGATCATGGAAACCCTAATTATGATGTTTAGTAAATCTTAACCTTATCTAAGAGCTTTAATGATGATGTTTCTCATACATGATGATGTTATGAGTTCAATTCCCCATGGTGTGAATAGTAAACCCTAAATTTAGGGTAATGACATATGATGTGATTAGTAAAGCCTAATTTATGGAGATGTTTATAAGGTAATACCTTTAAATAATGTATAATAAAATCAATGAGTATGATGTGTTCACACCATGATAAGATTGAGAAGTGAATTCATACCTTGAATTTATAATCATTGTGATGTTCAATAAATGGTGTAATTAAGGCAAATACTCACCATACCCTGGTATGCTTCCAAGGATGGCAGAGTTGCATACTAGAATTGGACTAATAATCCAAGAAGGAAATATTAACAATGAAGGATGGGGTATTAACCTTAGTCCTGTGTCATGCCTTTAGGTATGGAACTTTGAGAACAAGTTAACAAATATGATGTCATATAAGAAAAAGAGATTTCAATAACCTTATTTTGTATAGGGTGAAACCCTATTTCCAGTTGTGCTTTTAAGCATGAATCCTCATGTTTGAAGTATGAGATGAGGAAACAATATTCCTAATCAAAAGTAAAGGAAATGAATAAACCTAATTGATGAAAATTGGGGGAAACTGATTCTTCTATGAGTTTGAAGGTATAACCTCTAGAATGAATTATTTACTATTATTAGTTGAATTAACCATGCAGGTTGTCATGAGATGATGATCATATCCAGGTATAGATTATGAAACTACATTCATTGAAAGCATGCTTTAGCTTTATGAATAGTGATATATCGTGTTGCCTTGTCAATGGCAACCTATGAATTAAATGGGCTGTGACAGCCATAAATACCATCAAGGTCATGCTTTAGAGATGACTTGTGATGAATGTATTGAGAAATGATGATTCATAAGAGTTAGGCTTGTTACATTTAGTATTCCCATTTTATAGCTATTATGCCAATGTTATTGTTTGAAGAACAATGTATGATGTTGAAAAGAATATTGAATGTACCTAACTAATCAAGTGAAATGTAGAGCCCTGATCATAGATCCATCATTGTCAGAGTCTAAATGATGGTAAAACAGGTTTTCCCAAGGGAACTACTGGATCGCATACTTTTGAGTATGTGGGGTATATGGATGCGTAGAACCTTACATCCTAGTGTAGGAATTGATGTAGATTATTATAGTCCGTCAAATTGATGTAGATTATCATAGTCCGTCAAATTGATGTAGATTATTATAGTCCGTCAAACCTTCACTACAAAACTCAAAAGGTGAGATGTACCACTATTCTCCCAAACAAAACACAAACACCGCATCAGTGAGAGATAAACAAGAAATCTTCCGATGATGAAGAGAGTACAGAATACCATTGTAACTCTAAAATAGCAAAGGACCAGTTTACCCTGGTAAGCTATTAGAAAAGACGTCTCGCCAGATGTCTAACAAACAATCCTCTAACTGACTGAGGAAGATGAGGTCTTTAGAATCCGGCTCTTTTAATGACCTATGTATGATAGTGATGTGACTTCTTAGCGATCAGTTGGAGTATGAGTGGTATGCCTCATCTCCACAGGGCATAATAATGTTTGTAAAACATAATCAACCACGTAGTATATCTGCTTAGGTTTAACTACGAGGAACAATGTTTGGTGTTACATTGTTTACATTAATGATCTGTTCAGATATTTTGTATACATGTCCTTTATATGCTTTAAAGACATGGCTTCTTAAGTAGAAGTTGCTTCACTTGTTATTAAACCTGTTTTTGTATGATTTATGTTATAATAAAGCTTCTAGTTGAGAGTTATAACTCTTGCTGGGACAATTTGTATATTGTCTCACTCCGTAGATTTTAACTCTTTTTAGGTGGTCGTCGAAGATGAAGGAGACCGCTTAAGGATGAGCAACAACGACAACAACAGTACCAGGGGCAGCAGTGAATCTCAGGTGGAGATACTGGCTGTTGAGTTATGTAGTTAGATAGTCCTATGCGTCTCTGTACTCTCAGGTTCTAGGAATCAGTGGTTTGAGTTTTTGGTGTTGGCTCCTGAGGATTTTGAATCATGTTGTACATAACTACTCAAGAAGTGGTTTAACAGAAATGTAAATTGTTTACTTGGTTTCTTATAAAAAGGAATTTTATAATTTCCAGATCTTGTCTCAAAAATTTTAATTCCAATAATTTTTCATATTCCGCAACTAATCGAATGCTTCCACTAAGTTTAATCGTGTTTATATCATGGTTTTGGAGATCAGAGCCCACAATTAAGTGGTATCAGAGCTCTAGGTTCGCCGAGTCTATAGAGACATAGGATTTAGGATGTCGAGTCTGTCTTTAGTGTTTCTTCCTCATCTAATAAAATCTTCTGCTCCTCAGGAGAAGAAGATATATAAGGATGAGGAGTTTGTTGCAGAAAGCAACAATGCTACACCTAGAAGAAGTGCAGAGGAGCAAGTAGTAGAGGAACACTTACATGAGGTTCCCCTAGTTAATCCAACCATGATAAGGAATCCTTCCTTAGGATCACTTTTGGAGAATTTAGGGCAACCATGATGTACCTAGTGGATCAAACACTAGCAGTACAACCCAGATTACCAGCTCCTAATGATGATGCTTTGGATATCCATAGGATATGTAACCCTCATTAGCAGGTTGAAGCAGGAGTAAATGATAAAGCTTTGAACTCAGAGCAAGCCTATGCTCAGCCTCAGCCTGATGAATCAGTTCACAGTAATGTAGGGATTAGAATATAGCCAGAGACCAGGACCTGTTATAACTGTGGGAAGCCTGGACATATCAGATATAACTGTATAAAAAGGATATATAGAGGAAGAATTGAGAAAAGGCCTATTCAAATCCAGAAATAAAGGCCTGAAATTCCCAAAAGGAAGAAGTCTCTGATGTCCCCAACACAACCAGGACCTAGTATATCAAGGCAGAGGTTATCCAGAAAGGGTAAGGAACCCTTTAAACCACTACAACTGGAGAGACGCTGCCACAACTATGGGAAGGTGGGGCATTTGATGAAGGACTGTCGATCTAAGCATGTCAATGTGACACAACCTCCGAGACAAGGGCAACAGGGATCACAGAGAAGGCAATTTCAAGGAGCAGCTCAAGGACGTGGACAAGCGTCCCAACCAGGATCATCTGCACCAAATCAACCACAGGCGATAGTGAGGTTCTATGCTATGAACCCACCTGATGCAATGGTCGATCCACGGGTTGTGACAGGTTAGATGAACTTTTCTATTCTGATATGTCTAATTCATGTGTAGTATCTGTTCTGTTTGACCCGGGTGCTACACACTCTTTTATCACTCGAAGAGTGATCCGTAACTGCAATATGACAATCAGTCATAGGGCAGGAAGTTGTTGTTGGAGACTCCGTTGAGTGAGTCTGCTGTTATGTAGGAGGTATGATCTCCCTGCATCCTTTTCTTTTCTAATCATCACATTCGAGTGGATCGAATACCTTGATATGCAAGGATTTGATAGAATCCTCGAGCCATGATTGATTAGATAAGATAAATGGTACTTCTTATAAATCTCTTTATGATATTTTGGAACAAGTTGAAATAGTAGTTGATTGAACTATTCTTTGATTTGGTCTCATAAATGCTTTCTATGATGCATCAGATATAATCGTTTTATAATACATGTTTACTTATATAAGAAGAAAATGAATTAAAGAATTAATATGGATGTAGGATTCAATAAAAGTTAATAATTATGTATGTAAGGATGGAAAAAGAGAAGGAACATAGTAATATACAAGTACATATTTTCTTACCTCAATAATCATATACCCTGGCTAGGTATACAAATACTGATGATGAAGTAAATATGAAAACCTTGAAGTTGTTATCTTTTGATTACTCTGATCAAGTAGTCAATCTAAAACAACTTAAAGGGCATCATAAGATAAGAAAAATGAGAATATAGAAGGTCAACCATGATTATTAATGGTTGTAAGAATTTATGTAATGAACAATGTTCCATGATAAAAGGAAGAAAGAGATATGAAGTTTTGATAACACAAGTAATTAATACCAAATTAAGAATGTTAAGAACATCCCTTGTTAGGGGTTTATATTCTTAAATAAAGATAGAATTTTAAGAACATCCCTTGTTAGGGGTTTATGTTCTTAAAATAAACATATCTTCTCTATAATTTCTGATAAGATAGTTAATGCATATAATAAAGGAAGTTGGTATGATGATTATCAGATGTGATGATAAGGCTCAAGGTGAGAGGGCCTTATATGGTCTTGAATAAATATCAGGGCTTGAATTTGATCCTAAAGAATGTTGATCAGAATTCTATAACATCTCCCTGAAAATGGTTTGTTACCTAAGAATGTAACAATGTGTATGCTGAAACAATGTCTGCTTTCCCCTTTTCTTCCTGAGATTTCGGGGACGAAATCCTTGTTAGGGGTTTATGATTTGTAACACCCCTGACCTGGGTTATAGGCTAACCCCAGGTGTTTTGCCTAAATATTAAATTAAAAGTTTGTAATTATCCTTTGGCATATAATTAAAGCTTTTATGGAACATAAGTTTCCCTTTCTGTCCCTTGTAAACCAATGTTGAAGTATTGGTTGCAATACAGGGACCTGTGTGCAATTTGCCCAACCAGAGGGGTTCAACTGCAAATTTCACATGTTTATATGTTCCTTTAATGTTGAGACAACACAAGAATGAATATGATGAGGTTTAAGGGATTTCCCAAGCTTGAGCACCAAGGTGCAGCTGTGGAAGCAACCCCTGTACTTGAAAACCCTAAATTGGTGTAAAATGCAATTTACCCAATTTGAGGGGTGCAACTTGTAAAATACATCATCTAAAACATCTTTTATGACTCTTGGCATAATTTAGAAGATAAATGATAAAAAGGTTACTTCATGTGAATAATCATATAGTAAAGAACACCTTTGTGATTGAATAATCAAGGTGTATGTATAATAGCCTTTTATGTGTATGCTTTAGTGATGGGTTGATCCTGTTTGCCTTCAATTCTTGACCTTAGAAGGAGTTTGTCCTTAGAAATAAGATTTGGGGACGTGCAAGGAAGAAAGGGAGGACTTAGATGAGAAATGAGGAAAACATATGTTCTTATGTTGAAAATTCACCTAAGTATATATACAACTTTTCTCACTTAGCAAGGGAACGACCCTCTCCCTTTCATTTCTTTTCCCCTTGATCAAACCGAATAAGGAGAGCTATGGAGCTCAGGAGGACGACCAAGGGAGTGCAAGGTAGGTTTGGATCCTTCCTTTTGCTTAAATTCTTGGATGAAACTCGAATTCAAGGTCAAATTCATGGCTAGCTCACTTAGCTCTATCTTTCTAGCCATCTCTTCTCAACTTTCCTTGGAGGATTCACCTTGGCCAACCTGTGGAGCTTCTAGGACACGATTAAAGTCTTGGAGCTCGAAAGCTTGGAGCTCAAGGAGCAAGCTTTAGGCGGATTTTATAACTCTAAACTTTATGCTTTGATTATACATCTTTTCTATGCATATAGTTGATAGATCTTCTTCTTCCCTATATTCCCTTGCTCCTTGCAAGCAAAATCGTGAAGAACTGCTACTGTTCTTAAGGTAGAAGATAAGGACGTTAATTCCTATGCTTATCCACGGATTTCCACTTTATCAAACGACCTCCACCTATTGCTCAAAACGGTTTCAAACTGTTTGGTGGGTAACGGTTTCAGGGTCGTGTGAGGGAAAACGGTCTTCAAGACCATTTGGTCCCGTTGACCAAGCAAAGACCGTTTGGGAATCTTGTTCATAATTATGTAGGTTAATCACCCACAAAATTTGAGAGGTTAACTCCAAAGTAATCGTGAGATATGAGCAAATCAATTAGCAAAATCAATTGAATTAAGTTCTGATTTTCAATCTATTTAATTTGCCCTTTTTGGGCAAACGGTCTCAAGACCATTTAAGATGGTTGACTAAACGTTGACCATTTGGTATTACTGTTAATAATGATGTTAGTTAAAGACTCACCAAATTTTATGGATTAATTCCCAACGAGTCATGAGTTGAAGGATGATTAATAGGGCAAACCCTAATTGAAATTAGTGTTGAATCTCCAAAGAGTTAAGTTGAGATTTTGGGTTGATTAGCCCAAACGGTTTCAAGACCGTTTGGGAAACACCCAACGGTCTCAAGACCGTTTGGGGGTCACCCCAAGACCGTTTGGAGGTCTGGGGTCAAGTATAGTTGATCAATTGAAGGTCCAAAGGTACCAAATCATATTACAATTAAGTATTGATGTGATGATAAACTCAATAGATCAAACCTTGATGAATTTTCACTAGAGTCCAAAGGATGGATGGGAAAACGGTCTCAAGACCGTTTGGAACTCATCCGAACGGTCTCGAGACCATTTGGTGTCAACCCAAGACCGTTTGGAGGTCTAGGGTTAAGGTAATTTGATCAATTGAGGGCCCAATTACAGAGGGTTATTGAAACAATCAAATTGTTGTTTTCTAAGTATAGATCTTGTTGAGTTTTGGGTTGAAGGACCCAAACGGTCTCAAGACCGTTTGGGGGTTCCTACAAACGGTCTCAAGACCGTTTGGGCACAACCCATGACCGTTTGGAGGTCTAAGGTTGAGATAATCTAATGGTTTGAAGGTCCAATTGCAATAAGTTGATGAATTGACAAAAATACTGATTTTAGACCTAATTGGGGTTCAACCCTAGTCCAAACGACTTGGTTCTTGGTCAAACTTTGGGAAAACGGTCTCAAGACCGTTTGGAGGGTATCCAAATGACCTCAAGACCGTTTTGTCCAAGTTTGAGCCCAATTGGAGGTCAATTGATAGGTTCAACCTTGAATTGATTCACATTGTTGAAAATTGATGACCATCCGATTGGAAAACCCTAATTGAATTAGAATCAACCCTAATTGGCTTCAATTTAGGGTCAATTTGATGTCCAATTGATTAAGGCTAATCTTGGTTAACTCAATTTATAAGTGGTTATCATGGATTTGGTTAATTGAGGGGTTCAACATACATATCCATGACCAATTGTATCTTTTGAACCACTTTGGAGGTCCAAACGGTTTGAGCCCATTTGGACCAAACGGTCTCAAGACCGTTTGGATCCAAATGGTCTAAAGACCGTTTGAGGCCAGCCAAATGGTCTCAAGACCATTTGGCTCAAACGATCTCAGGGTCATTTGGACCAATCGATCTCAAGATGATTTGATCAAACGGTTTCAAACCGCATGAGCTTCAAACGGTTTGGAAAGTCAACCTTTCTAAATGGTCAAATCATCCAAACGGTCTCAAGACCGTTTGAGGTCAAATGGTCCCAAGACCGTTTGAAACCAAACGGTCTCAAGACCGTTTGGTGGTTGAAGGTTGAAATCGTTTGAAGGTTTTCAATGTGGTTTGTACTTAATCAATTGATGATGTATTTGATTCAATGGTGATCTAATCTAAACCCTAATGGTAACCTAGGTCATTAAGGGACTAAGTGATTAATATGTTGACCCATGATGGTGATCAAGAGGTAAATTACCAAAATACCCTTGAAGGGTTTAATTGGGTAATACCTTGTTCTAGTCAAACCCTAATCACATGATAGTGATGTTTCGGCTTATGCTAGTCAATGAGGACTTAACCCAACCTAATCTAGAGTGGTGTTATCACCATATACTAGTAAGAGGATAGAGAAAGTATCCTAAGATAGAGAAAGTATCCTAAGAGAGAGAAAGTACCCTTTTATGGTGGAAACTCAAGTAAGATACCTTCAATACACATGAATGTGCATGATTAGGGAATGATTCACCTATGTGAGATCATGGAAACCCTAATTATGATGTTTAGTGAATCTTAACCTTATCTAAGATCTTTAATGATGATGTTTCTCATACATGATGATGTTATGAGTTCAATTCCACATGATGTGAATAGTAAACCCTAAATTTAGGGTAATGACATATGATGTGATTAGTAAACCCTAATTTATGGAGATGTTTATAAGGTAATACCTTTAAATAATGTATAATAAAATCAATGAGTATGATGTGTTCACACCATGATAAACTTGAGAAGTGAATTCATACCTTGAATTGATAATCATTATGATGTTCAATAAATGTTGTAATTAAGGCAAATACTCACCATCCCCTGGTATGCTTCCAAGGATGGCAGAGTTGCATACTAGAATTGGACTAATAATCCAAGAAGGAAATATTAACAATGAAGGATGGGGTATGCTAACCTTAGTCCTGTGTCATGCCTTTAGGTATGGAACTTTAAGAACAAGTTAACAAATATGATGTCATATAAGAAAAAGAGATTTCAATAACCTTATTTTGTATAGGGTGAAACCCTATTTCCAGTTGTGCTTTTAAGCATGAATCCTCATGTTTGAAGTATGAGATGAGGAAACAATATTCCTAATCAAAAGTAAAGGAAATGAATAACCCTAATTGATGAAAATTGGGGGAAACTGATTCTTCTATGAGTTTGAAGGTATAACCTCCAGAATGAATTAATTACTGTTATCAGTTGAATTAACCATGCAGGTTGTCATGAGTTGATGATCATATCCAGGTATGGATTATGAAACTACATTCATTGAAAGCATACTTTAGCTTTATGAATAGTGATATATCTTGTTGCCTGGTCAGTGGCAACCTATGAATTAAATGGGCTGTGAGAGCCATAAATACCATCAAGGTCATGCTTTAGAGATGACTTGTGATGAATGTATTGAGAAATGATGATTCATAAGAGTTAGGCTTGTTACATTTAGTATTCCCATTTTATAGCTGTTATGCCAATGTTATTGTTTGAAGAACAATGTATGATGTTGAAAAGAATATTGAATGTACCTAACTAATCAAGTGAAATGTAGAGCCCTGATCATAGATCCATCATTGTCAGAGTCTAAATGATGGTAAAATAGGTTTTCCCAAGGGAACTCCTGGATCGCATACTTTTGAGTATGTGGGGTATATGGATGCGTAGAACCTTACATCCTAGTGTAGGAATTGATGTAGATTATTATAGTCCGACAAATTGATGTAGATTATTATAGTCCGTCAAATTGATGTAGATTATTATAGTTCGTCAAACCTTCACTACAAAACTCAAAAGGTGAGATGTACCACTATTCTCCCAAATAAAACACAAACACTGCATCGGTGAGAGATAAACAAGAAATCTTCTGATGACGAAAAGAGTACAGAACACCATTGTAACTCTAAAATAGCAAAGGACCAGTTTACCCTGGTAAGCTATTACAAAAGACGTCCCGCCAGATGTCTAACAAACAATCCTATAACCGACTGATGAAGATGAGGTCTTTAGAATCCGACTCTTTTAAACCTATGTATGATACTGATGTGACTTCTTAGCGATCATTTGGAGTATGAGTGGTATGCCTCATCTCCACAAGGCATAATAATGTTTGTAAAACATAATCAACCGTGTAGTATATCTGCTTAGGTTTAACTACGAGGAACAATGTTTGGTGTTACATTGTTTACATTAATGTTATGTTCAGATATTTTGTATACATGTCCTTTATATGCTTTAAAGACATGGCTGCTTAAGTAGAAGTTGCTTCACTTGTTATTAAACCTGTTGTTGTATGATTTATGTTATAATAAAGCTTCTAGTTGAGAGTTATAACTCTCGCTGGGACAATTTGTATATTGTCTCACTCCGTAGATTTTAACTCTTTTTAGGTGGTCGTCAATGACGAAGGAGACCTCTTAAGGATGAGCAACAACGACAACAACAGTACCAGGGGCAACAGTGAATCTCAAGTGGAGATACTGGTTGCTGAGTTATGTAGTTAGATAGTCCTATGTGTCTCTGTACTCTCAGGTTCTAGGAATCAGTGGTTTGAGTTTTTGGTGTTGGCTCCTGAGGATTTTTAATCATGTTGTACATAACTACTCAAGAAGTGGTTTAACAGAAATGTAAATTGTTTACTTGGTTTCTTATAAAAAGGAAATTTATAATTTCCAGATCTTGTCTCAAAAATTTTAATTCCAGTAATTTTTCATATTCCTCAACTAATCAAATGCTTCCGCTAAGTTTAATCGTGTTTATATCGTGGTTTTGGAGATCGGAGCCCACATGTACTATTTGGCAGCACCTTGTATCCAAAGCTGCGACAAAGGGTGTAAGTTCTGATGTCTCATCCCTTATCTTATGGATCATCAGTATGGTGTTGGTATTTATGGTGGTGTTGAGGCCCTTCTACATGCTGTCACTCAACTTGTCTATGAACAACAACACCACACTACAGTCACCATGGCTCTTATTGACTTCAACAATGCCTTCAACATGGTTGATAGATCTACCATATTCTAAGAGGTTTGTCTTCATTGCCCTTCATATGGGCCATGTATCCTCCTTAATGCATTTGAAGGGACGTGTTGTGAAAGGACACTATTAAGATATGGGTCGTGGAACCTCCCAATTGTATTTTTAGGGACTTGATGTGAGATAAAATTTGTCATGATATGGGCCTTGACACCTCCCAAATGCATTTTGATGGACTTGTCGTGAGAGGATGTTGTCATGATACATGACATGGCACCTATTAAATGTAGTTTTAAGGACTTACTGTGAGATGAAATTGTCATTATATGCTTCATGACACCTCCCAAATGTATTTTCAAGGACTCGACGTGAGAGAACATTGTCATGATATGGGCCCAAACTTCACCAACATGCATTTTCAATGAATTATTACGAACGAACACTGTCAATATATGGGCCATGTATCCTCCTTAATGTATTTGAAGGGACATGTTGTGAAAGGACACTATCAATATATGGGTCATGGAACCTCCTAATTGCATTTTGAGGATTTGATGTGAGATAACATTTGTTATGATATGGGCCCTGACACCTCCCAAATGCATTTTGTTCGACTTGTCATGAGAGGACGTTGTCATGATATAGGACTTGACACCTCCCAAATGCATTTTTAAGGACTTACCGTGAGATTACATTGTCATCATATGCACCATGGCACCTCCCAAATCTATTTTTAAGAACTCAGCGTGAGAGGACATTGTCATGATATGGGCCCAAACTTCACCAAAATATATTTTTAGGGAATTATTGTGAGAGGACACTGCCAATATATGTGCCATGTATCCTCCTTAATGCATTTGAAGTGACATGTTGTGAAAGGAAACTATCACTATATGGGTCATGGCACCTCCCAATTGCATTTTTAGGGACTTGATGTGAGATAACATTTGTCATGATATGGGCCCTGACACTTCCCAGATACATTTTCTTGGACTTGTTGTGAGAGGATGTTGTCATGATATGGGACCTCACACCTCCCAAATGTATTTTTAAGCACTTAATGTGACATAAAATTATCATCATATGTGCCATGACAACCATATGCAACCACCTTAGACATACATGCAAGAGGGGGTGTCTCAACCGCGACACCCACCAAACCTCACCCTAGGTCACGACCTAGGTCGAGAGAACACACCATATATACATAGGTCGATACATGCATCATTCCTAGGAACCCTATTAACCACTAAGGGTGACACTCCTCAACCAAGGCTTAAACAAGGTGCCCACTTCTTTCTCTCTCCTCTAGATGATGTCAAGAAAACAAAGGAACACTCTAGAGGTGACAAATTGCACTACAAGTGAGATCAGCAATCCCCACAAGTGAGTGTTGCAAGCCTAACAAGTTGCTTTTTTAGAGACTTGATGTGAGATAACATTTTCCATGATATTGGCCCTGACACCTCCCAAATGCATTTTCATGGTCTTGTTGTGAGATGACGTTGTCATGATATGGGACCTGACACCTCCAAAATGCATTTTTAAGGATTCATTGTGAGATTACATTGTCATCATATGCACCATGGAACCTACCAAATGCATTTCCAAGGACTTATTATGAGAGGATGTTGTCAACATATGAGCCCTGGCTCCTCCTTAATGCATTTGAAGGGACATGTTGTGAAAAGATATTATCATGATCCGGATCATGCCACCTCCCAATTGCATTTTACGGATTTGATGTGAGATAACAATTGTCATGATATAGATCTTGACACCACCCAAATGCATTTTTGTGGACTTGTTGTGAGAGGGTGTTGTCATGATATGAGACCTAACACCTCCCAAATGCATTTTTAAGGACTTATTGTGAGATGACATTGTCATCATAGGCACCATGACACCTCCCAAATGCATTTTTAGGGACTTGATGTGAGATAATATTTGTCATGATATGGGCCCTGACACCTCTCAAATGCTTTTTGATGGACTTGTTATGAGAGGACATTGTCATGATATGGGACCTGGCACCACCCAAATACATATATAAGGACTTACAATGAGATGACATTGTCATTATATGTGTGATGGCATTTTTAAGGATTTATTGTGAGATTTCATTGTCATCATATACACCATGGCACCTCCCAAATGCATTTCCAGGGACTTATTATGAGCGGACGTTGTCGATATATGGGCCCTAAATCCTCCTTAATGCATTTGTATGGAAATGTTGTGAAAGGACACTATCATGATATGGGTCATGGAACCTCCCAATTGCTTTTTTGGAGACTTAATGTGAGATAACATTTGTCATGATATGGGCCCTTATACCTTCCAAATGCATTTTTAGGGACTTTTATGAGAGGAAGTTGTCAATATATGGCTCTATCTCCTCCTTAATGCATTTGAAGGGACATGTTGTGAAAAGACATTTGAAGGGATAGTTGTGGGGTGATGTACCCCCTGAAGAAATTACAACACTTAATGAGAAGCAAAAGAAAATTGAGAAAGTGAGGGGCATCACAATGATGAACAAGTTAATACATCAAAGAGGCAATGGATCCAAATTGGCTGTGGATTTTGATAAGGCAGGAAATCCATATGGAGTAAACCGCAACTCATTTGTTTCATATCTTGAGGTTCTTACTCGTAGCCATTGCAGTCCTATCTTAGAATCATGGCATAAAGTTCCTAAGGGGAAGAAAGACCACATATGGAAGGAACTGTGCGTGATTTATTATTATTTGTAATTCTATTTGTGTAGATTACTAATTTTTAGGATACAAATTAATAGCTCGTTTGTTCAAAATGATATGTTTGTGTATATATGCATATAATATTCTTTACGTAAATTTGTAGGGGTTGAAGCCATGCCGACTTAAAAGTGAAGGATATCTCGTTGCATAGGCATCGTCTTACCCACCCATTAAAGGGTGCATGTTTCATGGGAGTCCAGTACCAGATGGCATGGTATGTGTGAGCGCGATACATGTACTCCCTGGCTGGACGAATTTTGTACTGCCTCATGCACACCCAGATGCTGAAACACTTGGTGAGGCAGTAGGCGGAGCGATATTGTGGTCCGAAGCGAATGTCCTCTATACTGATATTGTATGATAAATTTTCATTATTATAATGTGTTAGTGTGTGTATATATATGAGTCAATTGATGTGAAATTAATATACAGGTCAAAAAGACGAGACTCGCTACATCTTGGCCTCCACCTCCTCGACTACCAAGTTGGCTTCCAGGGGACCTACACGCCTCGATAGGTACTAATTGTAGGAGTGTGGCAGTATGGATCGGCGAACATAATCCAAATTACCCAATAAATGTTACTATTCCGGAGAATACTGCAGGTAAATCATACGATAACAATCTATTTATAAAAGTTTAGCATTCGTATTAATGCATACATAATAGAAGTTTTGGATACGTATTAATGCAGGTCAAACATTCAGAAACAACATATTTATATTACCACTCTACCTCGACAGCCTGGTGAGGCATCACTCAATGTGATAGTTGGTTTGCCTAATCCATGTGACCGTGGATAATGGTTGCCGTAAAGGTGATGCTTGGATATGTTTTTACACATGGGGATTGAATGCGAGTCATTATATTCCATTCTAAAAGTCATTCATAAAGGATATTGACATAAATATCATACCCAAACTCATACATGTCTCTTTTGTGATCATTCTTGTAACATCCCTGACCTGGGTTATAACCTAACCCTGGATGTTTTGCCTAAACATGTAATTATATACTTGTGAACACTCCCTGGCATGTAATTAAGTTCCTCAGGAACATATAATTTTCAATTTTGCTCCTTTTTGTATAAAGTTGTAGCATTGTATTGTATGCAGGGACCTATGTGCAAATTACCCAGTTTAAGGGGTTAACTTGAAAAATTCACAAGTCAAGATGTTCCCTTGATGTTGAGACATCATGAGGATGTTTATGATGAAGTTTGAGGGATTTCCCAAGCTTGAGCACCAAGGTGCAGCTGTGGAAGCAATCCCCATGCTTAGAAACCCTAATTCGGGGTAAAATGCAATTTACCCAAGTTGAGGGGTCCAACTTGTAATTTTCACCATCTAGAACATCTTTTATGACTCTTGTCATCATTTAGAGTAGAAATAATGAAAGGGATACATCATTTAATAATTAGATGAGAAAAATGATCTTTATGATAGAAATCACCTAAAATGGGTATGAAATCCTTTCATAAATGTACCCTAGTTGAAGGTTAGATTTCTTTACCCTTAGATCTTGAGTTTTCATGAGATTTGCATAAGGATAGATGAGTTTGGACGTGCCTTTGAGCAAGGAGGGACCTAGATGTGATTTCCAATCTTGTAAGGTCCTTAGGGAGTAAAAGGGGCTACAGTATATAAGCCACTTCTTTACAAGATAAGCGAACGATCTTTCCTTTTCTTCATTCTCTTCTCTTCTTGCTCAAATGGCCAAGGATAGATCTGGAGCTCAGGGGTACGACCAACCTGTTCTAGGTAAGAGAACCCCACCTTCTAGCTCAAATTCATGGAGGATTTCACTTTCTAAGGTTGGTTTTATGGTTAGCTTACTTAGTCTTCTTGTTCTAGCCAACCAAACCAACGTTTCCTTGGAGATTTCACCCCTGACCCAAGTTGTGGAAGCTCAAGGACGCCATTAAATCTTGGAGCTTGAAGGCTTGTAGCTCTAGGATCATCCTTTAGGCGGGTTTTATAACTCTAAACTCTTGCTTTATATGTATGCTTAAATCTTGCAATTTACTTGGTAAATTCTCCTTCTACTACCCTTCTTCCTTGCACGTTTTCAAGCAAAAAAGTGGGGGAACCGACCTTGCTAGAGGTCGAAGATGAGGGGCTTGATTCCATATGTTACTTTTTCAAACGACTTGGACCCTTTTTGGTCCAAACGATTGCAAACTGTTTGGGTTCAAACGGTTTCAAACCGTTTACTCTCAAACGGTCTTGGAAGACCGTTTGGATTGAAAAGGTCTCAAGACCATTTGAAAGAGTTGACCAAGGGACGACCATTTGAGGGTCTGTTCCTAATATATTGAATTTCATTTCTGCAAAGAATCAAAGTCTAATTCTTAACTAATTGGGAGTTGAAGGCACTTCAACATGGAAACCCTAATCAGGTTTAAAGTGCTGATTTGAAACATAGATCTTGTTGAGTTTTGGGTTGAAGGACCCAAACGGTCTCAAGACCGTTTGGGGATTCCTCCAAACGGTCCTAAGACCGTTTTGGAACAACCCAAGACCGTTTGAAGGTCTAGTGTTGAGTCAATCTAATGGTTTGAGGGTCCAATTGTAGGAAGTTGATGAAAATTGCTGATTTTGACCTAATTGGACTTCAACCCTAGTCAAAATGACTTGGATTTTGGTCAAACTTTGGGAAAACGGTCTCAAGACCGTTTTGATGATGTCCAAACGACCTTAAGACCGTTTGGGCCAAGTTTTAGCCCAATTGGAGGTCAATTGATAGGTTCAACCTTGATTTGATTCACATTGTTGAACATTGATGCCCAACCGATTTGAAACCCTAATTGAGAACGATTGAACCCTAATTGGCTTGCAATTGAGGGTCAATTTGATGTCCAAGTGGCTAAGGCTAACCCTAATTGACTCAATTTATAAGTGGTTAGCATAGCTTTGACCAATTGAGGGCTTCAACCAATACTTTCATGAACATTGGTAACCTTTGAACCACTTTGGAGGTCCAAACGGTGTGAGCCCATTTGGACCAAACGGTCTCAAGACCGTTTGGATCCAAATGGTCTCAAGACCGTTTGGGCTCAAACGACCTCAAGATCATTTGGTCCAATCGATCTCAACTTGATTTGATCAAACGGTCTCAAACCGATTGAAGCTCCAAACGGTTTGGAAGTCAACCCTTCCAAACGGTCTTCACCTCCAAACGGTCTCAAGACCGTTTGGGTGGTTGAAACCGTTTGAAGGTTGAAATCGTTTGGAGATTGGTGATGGTTTGTACTTAACCATTTGATGATGTTTTCTCTTACATGATAATGTAATGAGTATAAATCACCATGGAGTGAATAGTAAACCCTAATTTTAGGGTGATGACATGTAAGATGAATAGTAAACCCTAATTGTTGAGTTGTTTACTATTATCTGTTGAATTAACCATGTAGGTTGTTATGAGTTGATGGTCACATCCCGGTATGGAAGACCATGTTATATTCATTGAAAGCATGCCTTAAGCTTTATGAATAAGTGAATTATCTTGATGCACTGCTAAGTGACATCTATTGAGATTTATGGGCTGTAAGAGCCATAAACACTATCAAGGTCATGCTTGACAGATGACTTGAGATGAGATAACTGATGATTGTGATAAGTTAGGCCTGCTACATTTTAGTATTCTCATATATAGCTGTGTTATTGTATGATGATAAGAATATTGAATGTACCTAACTAATCAAGTGAAATGTAGAGCCCTGATCATAGATCCATCATTGTCAGAGTCTAAATGATGGTGAAACATGTTTTCCTCAGGGAACTCCTGGATCACATACTTTTGAGTATGTGGGGTACATGGATGTGTAAAACCTTACATCCTAGTGTAGGTATTTGATGTAGATTCTAGTAGTCCGTCATACCTTCACTAAAAGAGATACAAGGTGAGAGGAATGATGTAGATTCTTGTAGTCCATCGAACCCCACCACCAAGTCTAAAAGGTGAGATGTATCACTATTCTCCCTTAAAGACACAAACACCGCATCGATAAAAGATAAATAAGAAATCTTCCGATGTCAAAGAGAGTACAGAATGCCACTGTAACTCTAAAAATAGCGAAGGTCCAGTTTACCATGGAGAGCTATTATTAAAGGACATCCCACCAGATGTCTATCAATCAATCCTCTAACTGACTGAGGAAGATGAGGTCATGAGAATCCGACTCTTTTAATGACCTATGTATGATACTGATGTGTCTTCTTAGCGATCAGTTGGAGTATGAGTGGTATGCCTCATCTCCACAGGGCATAATAATGTTGGATAAAACATAATCAACAGCGTAGTATATCTGTTAGAGTTAACTACGAGTTATTTGATTGATGTTACCTTGAATAGTGTAGATGTTCTCATATTTCAATATTGATTGAACTCTTGCTTATCGTATAAACTGTCAGTGAATACCTTGAAGGCTATTATTGCTTTAGTTATTCCTTACTTTGCTTATAAAGCTTCTAGTGAAGAGTTATAACTCTCGCTGGGGCAATTATGTATAATTGTCTCACCCCGTAGACTTCTACTTTTTAGGTGGTCGTCGAAGACGGAGAAACAAGAACACAGGTGACCAATCCCAACAACAGCAACATCACGAGCAGTACATCTCAGGTGGAGATTCAGCCTGCTTTATGGTGTAGTTAGAGTCCAAGTCCTATGTGTCCTCTGTACTCTCAGGTCTTGGAGTATTTGAGTATGAATTCTTGAGAGATTTTGTATCATGTTGTATATAATTACTCAAGAAGTAATTGTCAGTGATGTATACAGTTTAAATCCTTTTTCTATGGAAAAGGTTTGTGGTTTCAAGTCCTTATCTCGAAAGTTTTAATTTCCCGTGATTTTTTTCTTCTGCTGATTATCGAATGTTTCCGCACATGATTAAATCATGATTACTTCGTGGTTTGGAGACTTGAGCCCACAATTCTGATGTTAATGTGCCTTTGTCTTGTGAGTCAAATTGCTCCTTGATAACAACTTGTGTACGCCACCGACTCCCAACAAACATTGATGCAAGCATGCAGTGACTACAATAAGAACCCGACCGTACATACTCCAATCATCTCCAAGCTCATACATGTCTCCTTTATGAATATCTAAAAGGAAAATACATATATACTCTTGCTTGATCATAACATTTTTAACAATTTTTGTGAGAGGACATTGTCATGATATGGGATCTAGCTTCTCCCACAAGTATATTCACGGACTTGTTGTGAGAGGGAAATGTCATGATATGGGCTCTAACTCCTCCCATAATGGACTTGTTGTGATAGGAAACTACCATGATATGGATCCCGACTACTCACAAATACATTTTCATGGACATGTTGTGAAAGGACGTTGTCGTGATATGGCCCCCAACTCCCCACAAATGCATTTTGAGGGACTTTTTGTGAGAGGACACTATCATGGCATAGGCCATGGCTTCTTCAAATACATTTTTGTGGGGATGTTAGTATATTTAATTAACAATACATAAATGAGGTGGGTGGCAGAAAATGCTGCTGAGAGTCATTGTAAGTCATCTTGAGAGTCATTCGAAGGGTAACGAGCCTCTATCTTGTGAGGAAAACTACTCTTTGGCAGTAGCTTGCGTAGACCACCCACACTAACAACAATTGCTGCAAACATGTCGTAACTATCGTAAGCACCCGATTGACCGTGTTCTAGTCATCCCCAAACTCATACATGTCTCGTTTTATGATCAATTAAGAGTACACTATATATATATATATATATATATATATATATATATATATATATATATATATATATATATATATATATATATATATATATATCAAAGAATTTATAGGGACTTGCTAGAGGAAACTTTCATGATATGGGTTCTAGATCCTCACAAAAGCACTTTTGTGGACTTGCTATGAGAGGGCACCATCATGATATGGGCTCTGACTCCACGCAAAAGCATTTTGGGAGATTTGTTGTGAGAGAACATTATAGGGAAATATGGCAACAATAGAAGTAATCAAGTGAAACAATCAACTTTTCATGAACTTGTTGTGAGAGGATGTTGTCATGATATGAGCCTTGGCTCCTCACGAATGTATTTTGGGGGATTTGTTGTGAGAGGACATTATCATGCTATGAACCCCGACTCCTACAAATTTATTTTAGGGACTTTGCATGAGAGGCCACTATCATGAAATGGGCCCCAACTCCCCACAAATACATTTCAAGGGACTTTTCGTGAGAGGACATTGTCATGATTTGGGTCGTGCATCCTCCCAAATGTATTTTTTTTGGTTTATATCAATACATTATTTTACATTTCATAAACAAATATGTGAGAGAAATTGTTGCTAAGAGTCATTCTAAATTATTATGAGAGTCACTCATAAAGGATATTATCATGATGATTGTCCCAAGCTCAAACACTTCTCATTTGTGATCATTTTTGGCTAATGGCCATTTGTCTTGTAAGGAAAATTGCTACTTGGCATCGGCTTGCATAGACCACACATCTTAGCAAAAATTGCTTCAAACATGCGGTGGTAGTTGCAAGCACCAGACCAATCATACTACGATTGTCCCCCAACACGCACATCCCTTTTATGAATTGTTAATAGGACATCATGCTTTATATACACTTTTTTAGATCAAAGAATATTTCACAAACTTGCTGCGAGAGGACATTCTAAGTCATTCTAACTTGTCAACGCTTGCATAGACCACCCATCCTCAACATAAATTGCACCTTAAATCCCATTTTGAGGATATACCTCACGACGATGTTGTGACTTGTGTTTATTGGCTTGTTTCCCTTTCTGAAAAGATATTATGGAGTTTTTTCTGACGTCGGATGCTGATTTTGGAAAATCTTGCCAAATTAGATTTTATCTTCAATGCTTGTTGAGTCTTCCGACATCACTACACATACAATAATATACATGCAATACACATGTGTAACAGTACACATATAATAATATGTACAGTCTTGTACACATGTGTACAATCTTGTAAGACCATATGTATAGTATTGTATATATGTGTACAGTTTTGTAGGACCACATGTACAATATTGTAGGACCATGTGTACAAATCTTGTACACATGTGTACAATCTTGTAGAACCATGTGTACAGTCTTGTAGGACCATGTGTACAATCTTATACATAAGTGTACAATCTTATAGGACTATGTGTTTAGTCTTGTACACATATGTACATACTTGTATACATGTGTACAGTCTTATAGGACCATGTGTAGAGTCTTGTAGGGCCATGTGTACAGTCTTGTTCATATATGTACGGTCTTGTACACATGTGTACAGTCTTATAGGACCATGTGTACAGTCTTGTACATATGTGTACAATCTTGTACATATGTGTACAGTCTTGTAGGACTGTGTACAATCTTGTACACACATGTATGGTCTTGTACACATGAGTACAATCTTGTACCCACTTGTAGGATCAAGTGTACAGTCTTGTATAAATGGGAAAATATTATAACACGCTCACCGTTAGCATTTAACCTATAACCAGCTTTCCCTCCACTTAATCTCGACGCTTCCTTAAACACCCGCTAAAACACCCGCGAAGCCAAGATTGGTCCGCGCGAAATACCCAAACCACACTCCCACACCTACCGCTCACTTCATACTGGGATCAGCGCTCGCTACCAAAGCCCTAAATTCGTCCCTCTGTTCCGGTTTCAAGCAGGCCATGGCATCGAGGAGTCTCGCTGCTCCTTAAATCCAAGGTGCCTCAAGCTCCAGATAGCGACGCTCGGTTCCAAGGCGACGGACATTCAAACTGGGGCGAGCTGCAAAGTGGACCGGCGGAGACAAACACTGGATACTGGGCGGGCAAGGGATCCCGGGGTAGCTCCACAAGGGACCGGTAGAGACAAACCTGGAACGGAGATCGGCGGCGAGGAAGATCAGATCCTGGGGTAGCTCCACAAGGGATCGGCGGTGGTGACAATCACTTTGCCTTCGGTGTTTGGAACTTCATCATCCAGGTAAGCCCCTGATCTTCAACTGTTTCCTGTCTTCTCCCTCCCCTTTTGAACCGGTTCCTTTCTTCTCCCTTCCCTTTTGAACCGGATGCCCATGAACCATTCGACAAAATGCGTACAAGAGAAATCATTTCTGTAGAGATAGGGAACACAAAGTTCTCTCAAGTGTTGCATTGGAAGCAGGTGTTAGGAATGATTCTAGTAGCATATGATCACTTCATTATGGCCTGTCAGACATACTCCCATGGACCAGCCGATGAGCAGCCTTCATGAGGATATTAACTAAATCATTAACTAATGTGACCGGCTTGCTGACCTGGCTAAGAAGTCTGATCCCCGTGGGGTGCTTACCTAGCCCACGCCCCAAGTGTAGAAGCACCAGGGTAGAGATGGGGATAATTATCATTGTCACTATTCTAGATTTTTGTATGATATTTTACACCATCTGTAGGCTTTTTTTCTAATACTATGGGTGATTCCTAGTACATCACCAATGTCAGACATCTCTATCACTGCCTGTTGGGGGTGTGGATGTGGTAGTATTGAAGCAAGATCTGATAGAAGAGTATAAGGGGCGATTAGACATAATCTAGGTGTAGGGATTGCTTGACCTATCATGTATTCTAATGGAGAGTGAGATGTTAATCATCACAAGGAATTCTAGGATCTAGATGTTTATGTCTTTAGGTTTGGTTAGACATATAGCTGTACTAGAGTTGGACCAATGACTGACAAGAACCAAACTTAGTGAGAACATCAAAGGTGGAGTTATTCATCCTCTGTAAATCTGGCTAAAATGCACCTCTTTTGTGTAGAAATTATGTTAGACATGGGGAGGGACACAACTATAATGCTTCTCTACCATGATTCCTCTAATATCGTTGGAGTTGGTTAACCCAGCTTAATAATGACTGCTATGGTGGCTAGTTGGTTAAATGGACCAAGGTGTTTGTTGGCGGTGAGTGATAGTGGGATGGATAACCATGTTTCCACACTGTAGTGATGGAGGGGTAAGAAAACCTCATCATGCTTCATATATTGAGGTGTTGCATGTACACATTTTTATCTAGTGGTGTTCCTTTGTAATTGTTGCGTTGCATGATCTCCAGTATTGTTCATCTAGTACATCATTCAAGATGGTCATGTTTTACCATATAGTTTTCCAACAGTTTGGACCATGTTGGTCTCTCTGACACGAGTAATGGTGTATTGTTTGTGACAGTCAGACTAAGAACTTGTGACATTGGTTCTTAGAAACCTAGGATGGAGGTCAGTTCCTCACTGGTTGTTGACATAGTTTTGGAATAATGACTCTTTTTAATCATTTTTTGGGTTGTCTTGTCATGATCACATACATAGTGGTTTGTGGTTCTCTGAGCCATTAGATAGAAATTATGTTTTGAATGTGTAGAACACATGGGAATTTCTCATATTGACTTGATGTGTTTGGAAATTCTAAGGGAAATAATCATTTAACCTACCACACTAGCATGGTGCTATGTTGCTTTATCATTCATATTTGTTTATTTTTTTTCTATGATATATTTTGTTGAACTCGTGTGAACTGTAGTAGATCGCTTAAACTAGAGCACAATGAATTTTTCACATGTGGCCTCAATGTCTAAAAAGATGTCTTAATCTAGAGCACAAAATGTCCTAGGTATTGAGGAGGTCAAGTAAGCATGACCTCTTGAGATTTGCTGACACCTAAAAGGTGTTGTTTCTAATCAAAATTATTTTCCTCAGATTAGATTTAGTTACAACTTTGGTTGCTTCTCTCCTTGATGTAGGAAGACTCTAGGGCAATGTGGGTTACCTGATTTTATAATCAAGACTGAACATGTATAATAAGGAATGAAAACTTCTAGCTTATTTTTTTTCTTCTTTTTGTAGGTCGGTCTACACGCATGTTGCAATCATCCACTCAACTAGAAAACACAGAGCACCTTAGTGATTAGAAATTTAATGATCTACTTCCTATTAGAGTTATTGATTTAGGAGTTAGTTTCTTAGGAAGACTTTTTCATATCTAGACTTTTTTTTTTATTTTGTTTACACAAAGCACTTTATTTCCTATTCATTTAGTAAATGTATAGATAGATTTTAGCAATTTGTTCTTGGCACCATTTAATTATAACATTTCCAAAACTTCCATGTGCAACTCCTATGAAATAAAAATATCTATATTCTTTTTGGATGTGTCATATATCTAGATAAAAGTTGTTCATGTTATATGTCTTTGTTCGTTTTATTTTAAATGTTTATGTGGTTGGGAGACCCAAAGTCACGGTGAAGAGATTTGATGGAGAATCATTGATTGATTTGGGTGCACTTGACTTGCATCCGTCTACAAGTGGAGCAAGTACGACAGTGAAGGTATTTCTAAGAAATCTAGTTTTCTAAAGCAATGTTAATACTTACAAAAGTCAACTTTATATATTCACAACCTCATATATGTTATATAAGCATAACACTCATTTTGTTTCGTATAAATTTCAATATTATACATTTAAGAAGTGTCTCTCTTTTTGTCCCTTTGAGTTTATCCTTTTACGTGTTTCACTATAGATCAGAATAGGTGGCTAGATAGATCATAGACAACAGTTTGGTTGTATCATAACTCATTACTGACAATTGAACTACCATACTTATTGCTCTTGTTTCATTTGGACAATTCTGGACAACAGGGACCAGCAGATCAGGTAACACCTGTTGGTAGATGATGTGGAGGCTAGCACCGACAACACCACCACCACAGCCTCACCGCATTCGAATCTCAGTATCTACGGGTTGACACGCTTATTAGGGGTCGTCGAATGACATAGTGGTCTGCAAACTCCTTCAAGCCAACCCTCACGATCATGTTAAGTAAGACATATATCACTCTATTTCCGACCACCATGAACTAGATAGATTATTGCGATTTAAACTTTCACTATTAAACCATTTTTTTCATTCTTATCAAACTTTCAGGTGTTTATCAAATGCAACAATAGTCTGCAAGTCTATGCACTCTTATAGAATGCGTACCCAAGCACTGATCTAGGCATCCTGCAAACACGGTGACAATTCATTACCTGCATAAATTGTTATTATTTAATATTTATTACTTTAAGATAAATGAGCATGTTTGTGTGTATTGAGCCTGCAAAGAATTTGTTGTGTTCTATTTTCTAAGTATGAAGTGTTGTTCATTAATTACAGTTATAAAATGACATGTTTACATAAGATTCATTCATCTTATTAGAGATACAAACTCACATCTTTTTTCTATGTTTAACTTCTACGAGTAGCTGAATTTTACTATATGTATAATCTAGTATAATCTGACTTGTCTTTTTCAATTTGAAAGATGTTTTAAAGTTCATTGATGAAAATTATTAGCTAACACAAAATAAATTTTGTTATTTCCAAAGAAACCTTTGTAGATGCGTTGGAGGGCAACCGGGAAGAGGTTGTCAGATTTTGCGGATACGTTGGGGTTGCCATTTGAGTTTGTAGCTGTAGCGGAGAAGGTCAGGGAGTTAGATCCGGAGAGGCTTGGTGTTAGTAAACAGGAAGCTGTTGCTGTGCATAGGTTGCATCACTCATTGTATGATGTAAGTGGGTTGGATGAAAACACGTTGTGGCTGCTACAGAGGTAGTTTTTCTTGTTAATTTTTCTTCCCTTCCCCTTCTGGGTTGCAAATTTGATCCTGTATCGGGGTTTTGGATGAGTGTTTGTTTCTCTTGTCGCAGTGCATGACAACCAAAACCAAACCAAATACAGTTTTGAAATGAACATCAGCTGGGCATGCTGTTTTCTCTGACTTGATCGATCGAGTTGCTGTTTTCAATTTTACTGGATTTGCATTTACAGATGGATACATGATTTCAGCCTTGTTTTGGTTTGGCGTTAAAAACATCCACACTGTGTACTCCTCACTCGTGCATTCCGGACGTCCTGAATCACAATTAACCAACCAAATGAATTCAATCAGTGTTTAGATGTGTGGGGCAACAAACAAGATGACCTCTCTTGGTCATCCAAATGAGTTTAGTCTCCCATACCTTGCCGATCAACTTCTAGATGCTAATATTCTTTACTTTTTTTTTTACTATTGTCCCTTTCATTTCCTTGCCCAACTCTAGCTGCCCAGCTGCCCAGCGACGTCAGGAAAAGTGGGAGGCTTACCTGGGCTGTTCTTGATTGTTTGTGCAGGGGCTCTTCCAAAATATCCTAGTATCTTAACAAGTTAGATAAGAGCAATGACCCCAACAAGTCAAACTAGGATCTTCTTGACAAGTCACTAGATCAAGACGTCAATAAACACCTCAAGAAGAGTGTACGGTCATATGGTGTATTAACACATTTTTTCACAGCTTATCAATTTTCTGTTTCGATTCGATTTCTTGGCACTACTTGGCCCATTCATTGCTTGCACCAATATATCTGTATTTGACTTCAACGCGAGGAGTTGAACCATGTGCATTCCTACATGTAAGCGTGGACTTGTTCCTTGATTCTGACAATATGAAATTCATCAGGGACAAGTTCCTGAACCCGTCGTGTATGTCACGCCTTCTATATATGCATCTGTCCATAATAATTGCAGTGTGTTTTGAATTTCTACTATACAAAGATTTCTAAGTTTCTGGACACCTTTTTTGTTTGTCTGAGAAACATAATACATTTGAAATATATTTGCTGTGTATGCAGGGGCTCTTTCAAGATATTCTCATGTCTTAAAAAAGTCTAGAAGAGCAATGACCTCAATGATGGACCAGAGTTTGTTGACAAGATCAAGGCATCAATGAACACCTCGAGAAGAATGTAAGCTCATTCTGTTCACGATGAGGGATTAGTATTTCTAAAACCATATATTGATTTACTTTTGACCCTAGTTTAAGGTATCACATTATACTTTTTAAGTTTTTTATCCCAACTAGTAGAAACATATATATACCGATATTTGTACAAAATCCTTACATTCAATCTATGTTTTGTTGTCTTTAGTGTTTCTAAAGTCTAAGTAGTTCCAATTTCCATGTTTAAGGCCTTCTACCCAAAATAGGAATACAACAATTGAATATTGAAGGAAGGCTGCTTCTTACTTGTGCTCAGGCAAGGTTCCTTGACATTAGCTTTACAATCACAGAAGATTCCAACTACTCAAAGAACCACCACAACATGTTCTAGTCTTCCAACCTTCAGCGTCAACTCACTTAACTGCACTGCAGCAGCAACCTCCATCTCCAAAGGCGAACCAACAGTAGCACAACAAGCTCCGAAGCAACCGGTGAGCTCATTCAAAGACTTAGGCCGGTGATCCTTTTGAAGGAACCAATAACTGTAGTTGCAAGTCAAGCAAAGTCCCAGCAGTCTTACGGAGCAGCCCCCAAAAGACGCAGATGTCGGTGCGTCTATAGTAGCATCCCCAACAACATCAAGAACATTATCCGCTCAAGCTAGTTCTTCCAAGGCAATATTCTTAAGGAGCAGCCCCCAATAGATGCAGATGTCGGTGCGTCTATAGTAGCATCCCCAACAACATCACGAACATTATCCGCTCAAGCTAGTTCTTCCAAGGCAGTATTTTTCATTTCTGATTGTTGAGTTGTTCTGACATCTTAGTTGTAGCAACTCCCATATTTCTTCAGTGTGTGTATATAATTTTTTTTAAAGATGGATGATAAGAGTTTGTGGGAAACAGTTGTGTTGTATTACTGCAGAGTCTGTATACATCATTTATTATTGATAACTTGAAAGAGGAAAATAACTTCAACATACCGTGTTTGCAGAAGATTTTATGTACTATTTGAAAAAGATTGTTCTGAACATCAAGTTACATTCCGTAATACAACTTATTCTCCACCAATGTAGTCAAATATTATGGAACCGAAAGAAGTTATAATTTATTAAAGTCTCTCTGTGTAGAAATCTTATACCTGTGTCAGCAGATGCAATTACCTTCAAGGCAAAAGGTATATGTCTGCAGTCTTTTGTTTAAATGGTAACTAATCCCATCTCTTGTTCTCGAGAATACATGACGTAGAAATCTGTTATATTTTGTCTATTATATCACTGTACTTGATGTCACATTTTTTAAATTCAATTGATATAGCTATGCGTAATCTTTGGTTTAGATTATGTACTGTGTTGTCATCTATTCCCATTTCTGAGTTACTCAGAAACCGAGCATAGGTGACGACAGTTTGCAAGGCCTACATAGTGTATAGATTACGTTAGGAAAGATGACGTTGATTAGATATTTTATGTTTAAGTACGTAATCTTTAAGTTAAAACGTGACATGGTTAGTCGTCACCTATGACCAATATTTTGGTAGTGATGCTTGTGCTAGCATTATAGAGAATCGACATGTATTTGAGCCACACTTTATTTGGCATCTACCAGCTGAACGGGACTTCATTGATTTTGGTCGCACCTCTTTACCCAAATGTTTTAAGTAAATTCCACTTTATTAGTTGTTATATATGCTGGCTCTTTTTAATGAGACAGATGTTTCTTTACCCAAATATTTTAGGTAAATTCCACTTTTTTAGTTGTTACTAGTGAACGCACACATATGAGATTTAATTATTTGTATTAGGTGAATAAAAACATTAGAAGGCATGTATTATGTTTTTTAATTGGGAAAATTATGTTAAAGTATAAATTTAATATGATAACTCATTAATCATTATGTGGAAGTGAAAGAAATTTTTTAACAAATTAAAAGGGCCAAAAACTAAGATTGATATGGTGTTACCTTTAGATTGTCTTTTAGCTATTCTCAAGAATTAAAAGAAAAATAGACCAGAGTTAGAAAAAGACATTGTATGCCAGATTTTTGTTTCAACTTTACATATAAAATACTTTGTATGAGATAAAAATCAAGTCTTTATCTTGGATGGTGTTTTTTGAAATAAAAGACTAATTGTTTTTAGTTGATAGTTGTGTCAGCAGATTAATTACGTACATAGTTTCATTTGAAATAACATAAAAAATTTCGGGTGAGATTTATATTGCTTTGGAATCCCAATGAGTGTTGTTGGTGTAGAGCGATGAAAAGAAAACATCGATACATGAATAACATTATATTATACATTTTGACTTTACACATAGCTTAATACGTATATTTCATTATCAATGGGTGGTTTTTGAAAATTATGTTAGAAAATTCAGATACATTACTTTTTAATTTGAATCAACGTAGAAAATTTGGATGGACTTTAGAATCTCTATGAATATTATTGCTTTGGAAAGATAACATGAAATTATTTTTATTTAAGAGAACGTCATAATAAAAAAGAGTAAGCTGAATAAATTTCAAAGGAAGTGATGTTATTGAAGTTTATTTATTTAGAGACAAATCAATATTAACATATAAGTTGTTGTAAAAGATCTATTTGTGTGCAATGCATGTCGTGGTATCTATTATCTAAGTAAGTATCTTATTGTGGGAGAAGTCATGTAGACTTGGAACTTTCCCTCTTCCAACATGTATGTTGCATCAAGTCATCTTCATAAAACAAATACTACAATTGATATATGCTTATAGACACATTTATAAGGAACAAAGAATGAAAGAATGTAATGAGGCACATGTTTATTTTCCTCATTTGGATACTTTATTTTTCGTTATGCTCTAATAAATACTCAATTGATGTGATATCAAGAAATTTAGTAAATTATTAACTATAACAGTTTTGTATGTCTACAAAGTAACATTGTGAAAACAATTTGATAAGAAAAAAAGTATTACATTCATAAAAATTATATCTAAGAAAGATAGGGAAAAAATGAATCAACTATAAAGTAACTTGGAACAAGTCAAAAAATTTACAACAGTATATGATGATATTACATATTAATTGTGGTGTATTATGAGGGAATTTCCTACCAATGCACCATAAACAATTAGTCAAACTCAACTAAAATTATCTACACTTTGTCCGAGAAGAAAATAATTTTCCTATTCTACGATTGAAAACATAATTTAGGATGAAACTAAAAGTTTGAAATAAATTTATCCCACCATGAAGGAAACTAAAAAAATCTAGCAAGCATTAAAACTAATTGATTGTTGAAGGATTGTGAAACTACTCGTCTGGGCAAGTTATTCTCCATGTCAAAAAGATGTGTCTTCCCAAGTTAAGAAGCGATAGATTAAAGTGGAGAACACGAGAGTGAAAAAAAATCTTTGACAACTTCTTCACGTTCTTTGCTCACCGAGATGTGTATTAATAATGCCACATAATTTGTAACGGTAATTGATTTATTGAGAACATAAAATTAGAAAGAGCAATTAGATATGAGTGAGCTACTAAATAATGTGGGAAACAACTTTGTATTGGGATATTGGTAATATATGAAAGTAATAAATATTACCTTGTAACTAATATGTATTATTAATAGAATTTGTTTTGATCGTAACATACTAAAATTTGGATGAGATAGTAGTTATTATCGTGGGAAGTTGTCCAAAAAATTGGGGATATGTAAAAGTGTTGTCAATTGTCTGGAAAACTCCTTATATTAATATAGATGTCGATGGATCAGTAGTATCATTCGGTTTATATGTTTGTGTGTTTGAATATAAAGTGGCCTGGATTCTGCCATCAATTTTATAAGATTGAATTGTAGAATAAAAGTTATCTAATGGGACATTCAAACTGTATTCCCACCTCGTCATGATATCCCCAGTTTGAGTCAGTTGAACTCTTTTGTGTTGTTAACCAGACGAAACGTTTGCCTTTTCTAATGAGTGTGTATGTATTGGTAATGGAATAAAGGTAGGAGAAAGAGACCGCATGAGTACTGGTTTGGTAACTCAGAAATCGTTTGTTGAAGGTAGAGGATTACTTATAGATTACCACGTGTTAATTTCTTTCTTATATGGATTTTAAAATAGTGGGGTTGAACCGAGATAGTTTTGCATTTGTAGATAATGGGCAGAGGAAGTTATTGAGTGGATAGTAGGGAAGAGAGAGGTGGCGAGAACAGGAAGAGTTATTTAGGCAGCCTTGTAACTGAAGATTGAGGAAATGAAAAAGAACAAAAACACGTTTCCTAAAACTGTGAGGTTAATTACAAGTGTTGTTTATGCATTAAGTGATATCATTAATGGAGAAGGAATGACAAATTTCAAAGAGGTGGAGTTAAATACTGAAGGAGGATAATAAGATTGAACGTGACACGGAAGAGTGGGGGCAACTTTGGGGAGTTATAAGGAATCGTGGGCGGAAGTAAGTCTTTGTCAAGTTTGTCAACAACTATGAGAATTTTAAGGATCGTGGTAAACTTTAATAACCGTCACCGCGTGTTTAGCGGATAGGTGTATGGATGGGGGAACAAAGTTGTATGTATTAGAATGAATGAAAAATCGTGAAACACGGATAGAAGAGAGAGAATTAATGTGAGAGCCGTGTTTCAAAAATGTTGTGTTGTAATTGGTTATTGGGTTGAAAAGTGAAAATAAGGGAATAACCGTAATCAGTTCAAACATTCACCTTTTTTATAGTAGTATAGATATATGCTGGTTTAATGAGACAGATGTTTCTCTCACATACAACATCTCTCACATACATGCTAGCTAATTTACAGATGATTGCCTCTTCTTCGGGCGCTTAGCTCTATCCCTCACAGAATTGTTGGCTTCTGTCACATGTTTATCTATTTACACGTGACCCCATGGCGTGCTTGACGAACGGTAGGATGGTCATGGCGTGCTTGACGTCAGTAATCTCCAAGACACAGCACGCAAGTGCTGATTAAAGACGCATTAATTATATATTGATACACACTACTAGAAGAGGGGGCCGCATTCCATGGTTGAAGTTTTGTACATTTAACGGTTAAGGCAGAATCAACGGACCCAACCATAAACTAGGACCTCCTCGTCTTCCACCCCGTTCCTGATCTCACTCACCCGCTCTCCCACAAGTTAATATATCCGGGTAATAAAATTACACGGCAAACATATTATTATTGGATGATCAAGATTTACGGAACATGTTTAACGGTTTAGATCATCTACATGAAGAGTCAAAACCCTCTGCCTGATTCCTTTCCAATTCACGGACGCCACAGAGAGAGAGGGGCGTGTCTGGTTTCACGCGTTTGCGCGGTCGCGGGAAGGGAAAAACAGGGCGGCGGCGGGAAGCGAAAAAGCAAGGCAGCGAGAAGGAGAAGGAGCTAATGCCCAGCACTAGTTTCCTCTTCTTCACCTGAAGCTCCAATCTTGCGATCCCTACAGATCAACGAGCAAGGACACCATGGCCACCGGTCATCCTTCCACCTCCCCTACATACATACTCCATCCATGGTTAGTTTCTCTGTCTATTACCAATAATTCTCTGTATCTGCTCGATTTCTCGTACCCTTGCCACGTCGTATTTGCATGATGGTCGATTTGCCTGAGGTTTTGTTCAATTTGACTTTGATTAGGTATCCACTGTATATCTTACGACTTCTTTCTCTTAAATAATGACAGAGGCCCAGGTGAAGTTGTTTGCTTTTGGAGGCCCTAACAACGGCGTTTAGTCCGCGTCGGTGGGATCCAGCCACCAGCTCCCCCCTCTCTCGTAGAATGTCTAGTCATATGTCCTAGCATGCCGTCCTGCATTTCTCTTCACCTGGTCTCTCTTCCCGTAATCAATAGTGAGGCGTCTAAATCTTGGGCGTCCATTGCTTCATGCACTAAAAAAATGCACTACAGAAACTTACGCCTCTAAGACCACGACATGTCTTCTCTTTGGGGAGTTCTTTTCTTTGGAACATGCTGTAAAGGGAGTATGAATGGGTCCCAATTAGTCAATGTATTACGCTTTCTGTCTGCTATTAGTTAAATCTACTTAGGTCGTTTCTTCTTGATTGCACTAGAATAAACAAATTTACTCTTCATGGATCGTTCTTTTCTAGTTGCTTGTGTCATGCTCGACATAATGCCTCAATGAAATAGGCATCTCAGAACTAATGTATCTATTGAAGTAAAGCGACAAGGTGGACTCTTCCCCATATTTAAATATAGGATGTTCTCATTAGGTCAGTAAATTTTATTGTATTCTTTAGGATTTCACTTTAAGCTTAGGCATGCTCAATATCTTAGGCATGCTCAATATTTTATTGTATTCCATGATTTGTTTGTTTTCATAGTTTCATATCCTTTGTTCGATGTGGTTCATACTTTACACAACATTCATTAATAATACTACAATCTTTTCTCAAACGATCATGTTCCTCTTGTTTGGTGCCTTAATAATCTGAACCTACATTTTAGTTCTATAGTTGGTAGCCTCTTGAACCATCATTGATTGTTAACAAGTTTATTTATTTGGAAAAATTCTTTGTGCATGGAAAATGAACATAAATTGCAAATGGTATTATAGAAACATGACATGACATTGTAGATGTTCTTGTCTTTAATTTTATTGTTTATCTATGTATAAAAAACTTAACATTACTACAATTATGTGCTTATTGATTTGTGGATTAATAAGTCGGTTTGGCATGTAAGACACCATCTTATTTGGATATATCGATATTTGGCTATCTGAAAATTATGGAAGTATTGGTCCATGTTAGAAGTGTAGGTTTCAGAAGACAATTGAATAGTCATTAATCTACAAAAGGATACACAACTTACATTTGCCATGCAATAACTACATTTTCTTGTTAAGAGGATTAAACTACTTATAACATGTCTTAAGTATCTTCTTAAGGTTAAAGATTAATTAAATGTATGTTTCCTACTAAGTTTCTCACAATCATTCATATTTGTGTATGCTCAATACTTCCATCCAACCAGTAGGGTACAATAAGACTTTGTCAATTTCAATACTTTTAACTCCAAAAATATATTTTATTGTTTCATGGAGTAGTATACAGTTTGTAATTGAAAATTTGACCTTGCAGGGCTAATTTTTGTATCCTCAAATATATTTATTATTTTATGTATTATACAGTTTGTAATTGAAAATTTGACATTGTAGGGCTGATTTTTTTTGCATCCTGTGTAATCTATTCGTCAATAACCTATAAAATAGAATGATGGAATTGCCTACTTCACAAGATTCATATATTTGAAAATGCATAACTTATAATTCATAATTGAATAATCCACCCTTTTCTTTTTAATAAATCTTGATGAAACATCATCACCTATCTCCTCCTAGTCACTCTCTTCTTTATCTAACAAAATATGTAAGGCCACCTAGTAGTCTCTATACTGTATATCAATTTAAGAAAGGTTTGTGGTGCCGTCGAGATATTACGTTTCTTCAAGCCTTGCGCGACGACACCACACTATTGCAAAGCGTGGCATCTTGGACCGGCCCAAAAACATTCTATAAAACGACATGCCAGAATCAATGGATACCATCATGGCTTCGTCGATCCATACACTCTTGGTCCCCACAACTCGCTTATCATTGCTCCAAACCCCCTAGTGTTGCCACCACGTGGCTTTCATTATCCTCTCCTGTGACCACCAAATTTGATCCATGCGGTTTCAATTTTCATTTCCCCCTCTACACACTGGTGTTGGCCCTAAAAGGGGAAAACCACGATTGTTCTTTCTTTTCCAAATTATCGCCCTCATCTTTCCATGAACACCTCACCTCTTCCGTCTCCTCCTTGTCCAGATCCCTCTACAACATGCTACAACCTTTTGATGCAACCTCCCACTCATCTTCTCATACAACTCACCAACCCTAGGGGATCGTCGTTGTCGGCTCCCACATGTCACTGCCAGTGACAAGTCTGGTGTCGTGCCTTCTCCTTTGCCTAGTACAGTTTGAGGCATAATAGATAGGGTTGTAAACGGTGCATGTATAGTGTGTGTATGACCATACCCAGAACCATACCCTTATTAGTATAGCAGGTATGGGTACAAGTCCAGACCCCCTTAATTTAGAATCAAACCCATACCATACCCGTAACTGCATATCATGTGGGTATGCGGTGCGGCTCCATGGGTATATGGTTCTAAAAAAGATAGATACAAGAATATTATTATTGTTCATTATTCAGTTTCCATCCAACCACGTTTGGAGATAAGTTATCTGTCATTAATACTTTCAATCATGAGTCTACAATGATTCTAATTGTAAAATAACCATCAAACAGAAGAATGGTCACATACAATAAAATAGTCCATCAAAAGTCCACAACGAACAATAATAACAATAGAGACGTAAACCAAACCAAGGACCGCATACAGTAAAATAAAAAAATGATGCCTAAATTAAGAATAGGTGATGGATCTAACACCTTTGAACAAACTAAAATAAAGTAGCATCTATTTATTAGTAGGGAAAAAGAACCAACAGATGAAAGTTGCGACTTGCTTAGGAGGATGGCAGAGAACACCGTAGCAATTGTACGAGGAATGAAAGCACATGGATGTTGCACACCTAGATATGAGCTCTTAGATCAAAAAGCAGTAGTTTCAGCTAGATGCCTCTGCCTCCTAGGTCCCAGTTTGTAGATTGGGTAGGTAGCATGATCTGGCACTTGGATGCTGTTGGGATAGGGAAGCTAACATGAAGTCTGCTCCTTGACAAGGCTCAGACAGGGCCTGCAGTCGGTGGTGCCTGAGTCAGCAACCTATGGAGTTATCGTGACTGGAGTTGGAGGGTGCTGATGTTGGAGGCGATACAAGTGAGTCCAGTGACGATTGGCGGTTGGAATTATATGGAAGTGGCTGAAATAAAAGATTGACAATCAGATCTAGATGATTGGACGACAGTGACCATTGGTGGTCAAAGCTAGATGATCGATGATAACTGGGCACCTGGGCTTGAAGCAACTAAACTTGGTGTGGAACAAGATATCTAGGAGGATGAGGAGTCAGAGGCGCCGCTTCCACTGGGTCTCTGACTAGAGAGTGGAGTGAAGGGTCGTGAGTCATTTATATGCGTGAAACAGTTCCAGTTTATTAGGGTTTAGGACTTGAGTTTTCAATAGATGTTGGCCATTAGATCATAGGATACGGTCTTTTGGCCCTGATTTAAAGTTATATATTTATTTATAATATTTATTTATTTATTTGGTAATGTGGGTATACGGGTCTAACAAGTACAGGTATAGAAGTACCCATAAGTAGAACCACGTTGATACGAGTCCATAAGTATGCGGGTCCGCTGATATGCAGGTCTAGAAATTTAGACCAATAATGAGTTTTATAGGATCTGGAATTGCGGGTATGCTGGTATACTCGGACCCATTTACAACCCCAATAATAGATGACATTAAATTACTCATTGTAGGGGTGTCGCAAAGCAGATCTCTCTGACTCCTTGTCACCTGTATTGGTTGGCATATCATCTGCAGGCGTGATACATGTACATCCTATTTGTCAGTGATATCTTGTGATTGGAAATCACATATCTGTGTGTAATATAACGATGATGGTTGGACGCTTACCATTAGTATTCTAACTGTAATGTTCACACTATTTTTTCAACATCTTACCACTCTATTATTTGAATATCTCCACTCTAGTTGCTCGTGGAATGTTAGATTAAATGCCCAGAAACATGAATGACCCAAACAAGGAAGAAAGTGTCTGATTTTGATGCCATTTTGGTGGCCACAGAAACAAAAATTTTGACAAATTTTGACGGAAATTTTGAAAAATTTCAACAGAAATTTTGACATATGCATTCCTGGCATTTTGAGACCAATGATCGAATTATTTAACGAAATTTTACCAAAACAATCTACTAGTGTAGATCTACTCAAATATGCAATAATATTTCATATTGGGTGCGTGAGGGGGCGGGGCTCTTCATGTGTGAGTGAAGGAAGCTGAACAATTTCAATGGGCATTTCGATGGAGATTTTGAGGTCAATTGAATGGTGAAATGAATGAATTAAGTAATCATAGTTTGCAAGCACAATTTATAGACTTTAAGACAAAAATTTATGGAAACATAGAATGATCTAGGATGGTAGGACCTCTCAGTAGGATGACAGGATGTAGTACATTAATAATGTTGTAGGGATATATGAGTGAGTATTGAGGAAGCATGAGACAACTATGGTTTATGCATCTAGTAGAAGCATGATGGTTATAATTCTCCTTGTTGATTAAACCTATCAACATATTGTCTCACTGTTAATCTCCATATGCTTACAAGTGATAAAATGCATACTAATGGATTAACTCAAGCTTTGTTCTTGGTCGTGTGCTTTTGTAGTGAGAGCCTATAGGAGGCAACCATGTAGTTAGAGGTGTGATTGATAATGGCATACATACAAAATATCTCGAGTCATGCTAATTTTGCGCACTATAACATAAATCATGTGACCTCAAAAATGAAAGTTAGAGGGTCATCATAGTCATAGATATCACTCTCCCACACACATTTTTAAATATTTCCTATGTCGATCTTTATAGAAGTGAGAGAAATAGGAGAGGTAGAATTAGGCTAGGAAGAAAAGAAACATAACTTAGTTTTCCCCTAACAAGCCCAAGGAATCACATAGTAAAGTCTACAGACATCGTACCCCATTTCTCAAAATGATAGATGAGTTACTCGAAATTTTGTCGAAATGCAGACGAATTGGGCCTTTTTTCATCGAAATTTACCTAAATTTGTCAAAATTCAAAATAATTATCGAAATTTAATTTGTTTTCTGGAGAAATTCCCTATGTACAGACATGTAAGGCCATTTCTATGTCCGATCATTGGCGCCATCGAAATAATTAGCGAAATTTCACCAATTTTGATGAAATTTTGAACATTGGACCCAAAAGTAATGATTATGTTCAAGTAAAGCACAAATAAGGATGTTAGCCACATGTTAAATATAGGTTGTTATAAAGAGACCTGCAAATAAATCCACCATTCCCTACCCCTTCTGCACCATCATATAGACACCTATGATCAACATAGTATACCAATACTTGAACAAACCCAACATCTAATGCCTTGCCATTATGGCATGTAGAGCAAACAAGTAGTAGAAGCTTCTTCAAAATGACATCATGACTTGAATAAGTAGGAATATGCCGTCATCTTACTGTAGTGGAAGATTGTCATGGTCTCCCTTCTTTGTACCTTTGTCGAATTCGAAAGGTAGAATCTTCTTGACATATTTATTTCCATTATTAAGTGCAGTTCATTCATGATGCCATTGACTTGTAGTGTGCTATATTCCTTGAAGATTGTTGATTGCATTTCAATTACCATGCTATGGACTTGTATGTGTGCTTAATTCCGTGAACATTGTTAAAATTGTAGCATGGACATCACACCATTGACTTTTACATGTGCTCAGCTTATCTATGTTCTGTTCTAAAATCATTTTTTCCTAAACCAACCAGATAGCTATAGTCCAAAAGGTTAAATAATTTTAAATGTTTTTCCCTACTCTTGCCATCACTTGAACTTCCAATTCTAATAAGTAGAGTTACTACTTGATAACTACTAATTCTTTAATAATCTTTTTTTTCATATCATTGTTTTAGACAAGTGTACGTACAGTCTTGAACCATTCTTAACCAACTTTCAAAAGGTAGAGCCCACAAAGGAAAACTTAGTGTTTAGAAACTCCGTATTTGAAACAATGATGTGCAAGAAAATTTCATTTGATTTTGATGATGGTGGTAGAAGGAAGAGCGTCAAGGAAGAAAAATCTTCACTCTTTCTTTATTGAAAGAATTTGGCTTGATTTCTTCTTTAACCCTCTTAATAGATACAACGATATATGCCCATGTCACATCTTTTTCTGTGGGTCACCTAGCTAGGCTAGGTGTCTCCAAGTCATCCCAAGAGGGCACAGAAAATTCAAATGTTGTTAAGTGGGTGACTGGGTGAACTTGTCTATATGATGATAGGACGACTAGGCAGTGCCCAAGCGCCTACCTCACAAATCATGAAGCTTTTTACATTGTGTTCATTATGCCCACAATGTGACACCCCTCTTTGATTTGTTCTTTGATTCTCCCCCTTCTCAATTTGCTCCTCATTCCATTCTTTCTCTAGTTTTTTCCAGCTCTCACCACCAACATTGCCTTCTCTTTGTCAAATTTTCTTGTCGAGTGATCTCCCCCTTTTAACTGTCCCCTTCTCAATTCTACTTTTTACTTTCCCTCTTCCAATTTCATGCCGGAAAGGACCATTTTTAGGGTTATGAAGCTGTATTCAAAACATGTTGGTAAGAGGATTCATGGAGACACCGTACATATAAGTCAACAAAGGGCATCATGTCGGTAAGGAGCATGCTTGTCTTTTTAGAGCTAATATATGGAAATTCATTTGATGGTAAATTTCTAACCAATTTGTATGTCAAAGGCATCCATAAGGTCTACCCGACAGTTAAAGCAAATGTAGCACCCGATAGGGTCAAGATCAATTAGTATGTCGTATGACTCCTACAAAATGAATATCATTGGCTCTAAAAAAAGCTTCGGTTGTTGTCTGATATGACCTCTATTGTGTTTTTTATTTATTGTATGGATTATATACCTCACATCCTTTTCTTAGTGCTGGTATTGGAGCCAAGGTGATGCACAAATTTTTTCCCAAATTTTTGTCAATATAAATAGGTACTGATTGAGATGGACACAAACTTTATATATAAAGTATGTATCCATTCTATTGATAGCATGGTTTTTCCTCTCCCTTTCTCTTTGTTAGGAGAAATAACCTTTTTGAATCATTTGTAAGGCGTTTAAGACGCATTTGCAGGAAATGAGGAGGCAATTGACATCAATTGTGATGAAGGCGGCATGGATAGGAGAAGAAAAAGAAAAGTATGTATGGATAATCTGAGTTGAATGTTGTTGGTGATTTTTCTTGTTTGACTTACATACATAATCAATAATTATGCCTGGTACAACTTATTATGTACATGTAAGAGATTACATACTTGATTTAATGATATTTTGTAACTAAAGTGATAATATCCTTCAGTACTTTAACAGGCTATGGACTTCAGATGTCTATAAATTATAAAATAGAAGATTTCACTAAAGATGGGCTTATGCCATCTTGTATGTGTGAATTTGTTATAAATTCAGATTGGTTGGGAAAAAGATAATGGTTTAATCAATATAAAATAAGATTAATCCAAGTAAATGCACCCTCCCTCTGTAGTGGTGTCAAACATATTTTAGTGTGAAGTCACATACATCAACAAAGTTATCTTATAAATGTACGTTTCTCATGTTTAGTTTGTTGGAAATTAAGTGATTAACTACAAAAAGTAGTATTTTTTTACGGTTAAGGCAAGGATTATCCATTCATGAACCACCCGAAAGATATGATACCCACACTAAATAAAAGTTGGGTAAAGTAAGTACGGAATTTTTGTAACGCTTTTCGGTCCACTTGTTTTGTGTGGCATTAGGCTATTTAAGTATCTTGGTTTAAATTCTTGCTCTTGTTGGCGTGAATCAGTTCGTCCATGCTTTTTTGTGGGATAATATACTAGTTGGTTTTTTAATTTTATATCATGAGATATCTATCATAATTTCCATTGTACAAAATATGTAAAACATCAAAGAGAAATTACAATATTCAATTCAAAAATCAAGGTAAATTACAAAAAACATAAAGCAAAAGACACTCCAATTATGATCACAAGATGAAGAAGTACTACTCAATCCCTAAATATGTCTTGCTACCGTATGCAAAGATGGGGCGTCACCCCCATAGCTACCCCACCACTCCACTGTAATCAATAAACATCGATTCAATTACTAACATATTATGGAGTTATATGAAAAAGCTACTTGCTAGGTGTTCTTTTCTCTCTTTTCCCAAGAGCCATGCCCTTCCCTAATAGACCTTGGGTGCCCTTATACTCTAGCTCTTGAGAAACCACATCTTCTCGTCATGGATAGCTATCATTCACTACATATAGTCAATGAAATCTTCCTCATATTTTGTCATTACAACCCTATTTGTAACCCATAGAGCATAAAGTAGATATACTTTAAGAAAAGACATGCACAACACAAGGAAAGCTTCATATTCTTGTCCCAACGGTAGTCAATAGTATTTGAGATTTGCTTGTATTCTTTTTCCCAATTACCAAAATTTCCATAATCTGCTCTTGGACCATCTCAAATGCATGAGCAATATACCCCATTGGTGGCTACTCATCAACATCAACCACTCTCAACACACCCACAAGAGGTTGGTTCACCCTTAAATATTTCTTGACCTTTTCAAACTTACAAACTCGAAGGCTCTCCGATTGCACGTCACCACTAGCTTCATCTAAGATTCATCATACATCAATGCAAATTTGCCTACCATAATAAAGTGATTCCCATATGATCTTCCCTGACAATTATAATGGTTGAAAACTACAACCACTATGTTGGGGATATCTTGTAGACCCCATTAGTCGACCAAGCTAGAGTTCTTCCATCTAGGGGGAAGACATCACTACTATAATTAAGGGGGATTTTTTGAGGTGGGGGAAGAACATTCACTCGTCAAATGGCTAGAGAAAATTTATTTATAGTATACCTTAGGATTTTGGCATTACGCATGTCAGTGCCCTTTTTTCAAATAGTTGAAGCAAACATAAATTGGGATGTCATAAAAAAGCTTCTTCCATGTATTCTGATTGAATTCCAATCTATTGTTTTGTTGTCTAAGCCTGAGTTCATCCCTCCTTAATAGTATCATGTCTCCTTGCTCTATATGGGAAAGTTTCAGTTGTACTAGTGAGTCTATACCGTCACCCTACATGCTACAGATGGCCTCCATTACCACCTGTGGATATGGTTTTGTTGGTCTTTGGTGAAACATGGCTACTGAGTTAGCTCTTCTCTTCACTCTTTCCCACTTGCAAAGGTGGGTTCGTTGTGCTAAAGAGTGTTGGTTGGTGAAGTTATATCGAATGAGTTTTTAAGTGTTCCTATGTGGATTAAAATTTGCATACTTCCTCTTAAACTTAGGGATGAATATCTATTTACTAGAGTTGGCTTGATCTTATATATTCCTCAATGCACTGACATAATTACAAAGGTGTTTTATGCGATATTTTAGTCCATGAAGTGCATCTATATGAAGGTCAATGCCAGGAAATTATATTTGGAAGCGTTAATAGTTAACTCGATGTAAGTAGGATAAATCTCCTTCTGATGTAAATAAGACTAAATTCAAAATGATGCAGATGTTATTGCTGTTATTGTCAATGCTTATTACCAAATTTCAATGAAAATTAAGTGCACCTATTTATCTCTTAGAATTTTTGTCCATGACTCTTGTTAAATAATATGGATCATGAGATTTTTGTTTGTCCATGACTCTTGTTAAATATTGCAAGTTGCATACTCTAAATTGACTGAAGTTGGCTGCAATTTTTCTATTTCTATAGTCATATACTGACTTGGTTACAAACTCTATCAACGTGGAACATCCAACTATACATATTTCAAATAGTGAAACACATCTCTTCAAAGTGTACTAAGGAAAATAATATCTGGTTTTGAAACTGTTTCTCTGAAAGTTATCCCTTTTTACAACATATTTGAGCAATCAGAGACCTCTAAAGCTGATGAAGTCCTTGATATTGTTCCTGGCATGTCGTAGTGAATACGAGTAATGTTCTTATGGAGATCGTTGACTTTTCAGATAACAGCCAAACTTTTGTGGTGAGGTTTGTACATACTTCATTTTCTCTGGCATGGAAGGAAAGAGAGGCTATTTCTAAAATTGTTTCATGATCCCAGAAAAATTGAAATCTAATTGTGAATGAATTAAAGCTGTTGGGAGTTATAGCTCCAAAATAATGTGTTGTATGTTAATGGTCCTCTAAAAGTTAACATGTTGGTCTTATTGAGACTGAACTGAATATAAGTCAAGTAAATTCAGTTGTCTCAACAGATTTCAGCATGATTGTTCAAAAGTTTGTAAAAACATAGACGCTCTCATTAATGATATCTAATTCTTATTTTTGGAGCATACATTAGTTTGATGCTTGTTGTGGCTTCTTGCTGTACTTTTCGTTTATTGTCTCATGTATATGACCAACAAAATTTACAAATGCAGACATAGAATATATGTACAATTTGTACAAAATATGAGGGAAAAATGATTTCATGCAAAAGCTATATCATTTAGCTTTAGTTCGAATAAGCAGACTGCCCGATGTCAGTCTGTTTGATATTTTTATTTAGTTTTATAGACTCAAGTTCAACGGTTTATGTCCTTGTGTTATGATTTTTTAATGTATTTTTTTCAAAACTCAAAACTGAACGGTTCACACGGTTGATTCAAAGAGGACCGTGGAAGTTACTTGCAAGATTAATGCAGCTGCAGAGCACGGACCAAGCTCAATGGTTCTATCTAGATACAACCTGGCACCCGTTGATTCTGTTCCAGACCACACAGTGGTTGCCGTTGAAGATAGATAATTCTGTACTAGTGATAGATTATTAGGATAATATGATTTAAGGTTCTATGTTTTGTGACAACCCTAGACGATCTGTGGAAACTCAACATTCAGTGCATAGAACAATCTCTGAAAAGTTCCGTGAAAATAACATTGTACTATCCACATCCAAAAATATATCACCCTATGCTCAAGCTTGAGGTCGATTAACGTAATTACAGAAATGAGTCACTCACAAGAAAACATGGCATAATAAATCCCTCAAAACTTTCAGATACATTATATTATCACTACTGAAAAATAGGGTATAGATGCCATTTAAGTATGTAACCTTTTACTAAAAAGGTGACATGATTAACTATTACCTAAAAAATGAATGTAATTTATTTAGAGTGGGCTTTGTGTAATGTAAACTATTTGAATAAACATCATCTATTAATGGTTTTTACATTCCAAAGTAGGGCAATATGTGACATCATAGTATATCACCCACATTAAAAGAACCACACAGATTGATGTCACCCATTTCATCAAAAGTGAAGACAGTCATTATCAAAAAGCTAATATGTCACATGAATGTATGTAGGTGTATGTGCATGTACTGCCCAACAATGGACAAAAATTTCATATTCTGGTCACCAATCAAATGCAGAATTTTTTTGCAAGAAATTCAAGTGATTTCAGTAGAAAACTATAAATAGTTTGTCATCATCTAGACATCACAAATGGATAACGAATAATTTCATTTCTTATAACAAGTAATCTGTTACATACTCATCATGTTTAATTTGTTTACATTCATACACATGACCCAAATACAGCTTGATATAATAAAAAACCCAAACATGAATTGCGTCGGAAGTTCAAAAAAACCCACAACCAAATGATCCCATATGGGTAAACTCGGGCATATTTGAACACAAATTGAACATTGGAGTCCAAAATTGGGAATATCCCAAGGTACCGAACAGAAGCTTGTCCTATATCGAAACTGTATGTCCCTTTGTGCATGCATTGTCCAACTTCTTCATTCTTTACTTGATACATCAAGAAAAGTTAATTGTTGGTAGATCCATCTTATTTCGTACTTTAACGAAGTACAACAACAGTGTCATTCCGATTTCTCAATAATCTCCATCTAAACAAACAAAAAGACAACAATAGTCATGAATAGAGCAACAAATATTGAATGACGCCAAGTTATAATTGACCCATGTTGATTGTTAATTGGGAATAGGGGTGGCAAATGGGTGGGTTTATGTGAACCATACCCATACCCACTAAACCCATCAATATTATAGGCTAATCCATACCCGCCCCATTAAGACAAATGTTAAAATGATGCATACCCATACCCACCCAATGGGTCACGGGGACCCAAAAAAACCTATTTAAATAACAACATACATAAACATGAGAACGAATGGATGAATTTTTACTCATAACAAGGCACATGCACCATTTGAGAAAATTACAGAAAGACCCCTCGGTATTAACTATTTTGCACCAAAGTGCGTTGCATTCATCGTACATGTTTGACATCAATTATCTATTCAGAAAAAATGATCCAGAAATGTGTTTGATTAACTAGTACCACTGCTATCAATCATTTATTACAGAAAAATGCTTCAAGACTTGGTTCCAGTAACTACTATCACGGATAGTAAATTGACAGTTATACATTTTTTTTAAATTATACAACCACAATATCATCATTGGCATGACCTCACAAGTCGTCATTTTTATAAAATACATTAATTAGTAATGTAGTTTCTGAAATTCTGTCAGACATTTGCTTGGTCAGTTCATGTTCGTAACAAAGATTCTTGTGCATCATCACTTAACCCACACAACTAATTGCAGAAAATGAGTAAAAAAGCAGCAATTTCCATTGTGATCTGCTCAGTAGATCTTTCGTCGTGTTGCAGCAACTCTTCACTTACCATTGCTGCCAACATCAAGTCCCTTTCTCACTCCGAGAACGTCGCTAGATCTGCAGAAATGTTGAGGTCGTGATCCTCAAAACATGGGACTTGCAAACCTCAGAGTTTGTTCTTCTTGTAGCGGTGGTCCCGTCAGAGCTCCGCATGTGCACCCCGCTGAGCACGAGAGTCAAATCAGGGACGTCGGGGACTCCAGTCCACATAGCTCTGAGGACGGAGAGCACCATTTTACCTAGCAGGATGACTGCTCCAGAGGCATCCAGCTCCTATGCACATGCCACGCTCCGGGCCACAGTGGCGAGGCAGATGCACACGACTACAGAGCACATCGCCGAGTTTCACCTATCCCCAATGGCGCAAAGCCGCTCCAAATATAAGGATCCTTAAACGTAGCACCCAGGGGCATGGATCTGAGTAATTGCCTGAGAGTCCTTCGAGATGGCTGCTTGTCACAATGTCCTCCTCGGTGCCTGGTTGCTGGAGCATCATCGTCTCCTCCACCTTGTTGTCGGAGCATCATCTCTGCCGCCTGGATGGAGGAGCGTCCTCTACGGCGTCTCCTCGTCAAAGTGTCTCGATTGCGTGCCTTGGATTACAGGAGGTTGGGGCAAACGTGAATATCACTTGGCCAAGTCTGAGAGAGAGGAAGTGATGCTACTCTCTAGTGGGTGTGAATGGGTAGGTATGTATGCGACATCCCCAATTCAAGCCCACTAGCAAGATGTGACCCACTAAACCCATTATATTTGGGTCTCAAACAGATTGGGTTTGGGTGGATATGGGTTAATGGGATAATTTCCATCCCTAATTGGGAACGAGTCTTGAAATTAAGAGCACATTTATAGTATACTATGATGAGTATGATTTGTTATGTTTAATGGAAATAACGAGAAACTGTATGAATGTCTTTCTACTATAGTACTTATAGAATAGAAATAAATTAACTTACTGGCTATAGTGAATTAAGAGGTTTTCTCTTATACGGAGTATTTGACTAGCAAACCAAAAAATACAAGAGAGAGAACATTGATGATATGCAGTTCTTACCTACTAGGTATAGTTGTCCTGCTGCTAGCCTTCTCTTTTCTTCAGATAGATCATATGAGGTTAGCTACCACATATTTGTGATGTTCATTTTGAGATCGTGCTTAAATAATTGAGCAATATAGCATAGTTTACACTCTCTCGTCATTCATGTAGGCAATAGAGATGAAGTTCGGATATATATCCCTGCTCTTGGCCCGGAGAAGATGATCCTACACATTCCTATGGGCAATGATCATCATGCCCATATTTGATTGACCCATAATTCCAACCTTGGAGTTGCATAGCTCTGTCCTTGTCTTTGACCTTGCCTTTCCTACCATCAAAAGACGGTGTTAGTATCGCCATGATACCTCTCATATAGGAGTTCCTCCATGCTGTTCGCACTACTACATATAGGAGTACCTCCAAGTTGTTCGCACTACTAAGAAATGGGTAGATTAGGATACACAATTACTGGTAACTTGGGAAAATTGTGAAAGCAACAATTAAAATGTAAAGGTTGTTATAGAACAAGAAAACTAGCTAATGATTATATCCAGAATCATCGTGAAAGAAAGAACAATTAAGTGAACAAACCTATACATGTATATGTCTTCTCCATCACCATGAGCCTTCCTACATGCATAACAGAAGTTGACTTCTCTAAGGGCAGTGTTGATCTTCACAATGAACCTATGCTTCCTGTACCATACAATGAACACAACTCCTTGGACCTGGGATGTGGTGCAGCTCTCTATGAGCTTGATGAAAAACCTGGAAAAAGGGAGACAACATACACAACTTCTCTTACACCACATGTTATTAGAACAAGAACTGCTGAACTAGTTTCTCCCTCTCTCTTCTTCCTCGAATGACAGACACTCCCCTCATCATGGGCCTCTTGTAGTGATCACCCCCACCCCACCCTTCTCCTTCCTCTCCTACAGTTTTGCAAGGAGAGCCACCTCCATAAGCCATATGCGTCTCTTGAAGGGAGTGTCGGTGCCTGCAGCTCCTCAAGGGACACCACCTCCATCAGTGGCTTATTGAGGGAGCGAGGTCACACCAATGACAGTTCCTACAATCCTACAAAGGAGTCTACCACAACAAAAACTCCTTTAGGGAGCGTTGCTGTGTGGAAGAATTCCTGCTAGGAAGGTTGCCACCAATAATAGATCGTTTAGGAAACACCCTAGTCTACAATCAACTCCATAACAGTCCTTCTACCACCACCTATAGTCCATTCAGGGACACCAACATCCTATTTCCGGTATTACATCAACGCTAACACTAGCTATTGATATTC